>SJYV01017837.1:1212488-1253379 GCA_006410875.1 Neotragus pygmaeus
GAAGGAATGATGCTAAAGCTGAAACTCCAGTACTTTGGCCACCTCATGAGAAGAGCTGACTCATTGGAAAAGACCCTGATGCTGGGAGGGATTGCGGGCAGGAAGAGAAGGGGACGACCGAAGATGAGATGGCTGGATGGCATCACTGACTCGATGGACATGAGTTTGAGTGAACTCCAGGAGTTGGTGATGGACAGGGAGGCCTGGCGTGCTGTGATTCATGGGGTCATGAAGAGTCGGACACGACTGAGTGACTGAACTGACCAACTGACAGCAGATGCGGACTTTTCAGTATGTTCCTTCTTCTTCTTGAATTTTGCACTTTGTGTGTATACTACCTAATTTATTTATTTGGCCATGCCATGTGGCTTGCAGCAACTTACTTCCCCGACCAGGGATCAAACCTGTGCCCCCTGCGGCGAAAGTGCAGAGTCATAACCACTGGTGGTGGTAGTTCAGTCGCTAAATCACATCCAACTCTTTCTGACCCCATGGACTGAAGCACATCAGGTTTCCCTGTCCTTCACCATCTCCCGGAGTTTGCTCAGATTCATGTCCCTTGAGTTGGTGATGCCATCCAGTCATATCATTCTGTCACCTCCTTCTTCTACCCTCAGTCTTTCACAGCATCAGGCTGTTTTCCAATGAGTCAACTCTGCATCACGTGGCCAAAGTGTTGGAGCTTCAGCATCAGTCCTTCCAATGAAAATTCAGGGTTGATTTCCTTGCTTATTGAACTACCAGAGAATTCTTTATGTCACCTAATTAAAAAAAAACAAAACAAAACTTTTTTTTTCAAAAAACGAGGTTAGGGTGGGAAGGAGGAAAAGAAGAAGGATCTCACCTTTGCTCTGCTTCTTCACATAGGCTATTTTAGTTATTCAACTCAACAACCCCTAAGGAAGCTACCATTTTATAGACCAAGCAATTGAAGCTTGAAAGTCTGCAATGACTTGCCCAAGTTCTTGGAGAGAGCCTCGGAACCTAGCATTGAGTCCAGCTGTCACTGCAGAATCATCGGGTTCATATCTGTAGATCAGTGCTTTCTTGTTTCCTTCCTTTATTTTTAACCAGCCTCTCATAGGTCAAGGACCAGTAGGCTGTGCATCATGGCCTAGACAGCCCTCCTCTCCCCTGACCCCCCAGGGCAGAGGAGTGAGTATAAAGTTCCATCCTGGGAATTCCCTGGTGGTCCAGTGGTTAAGACTCCATGCTTCATAACACAAGGAGTTTGGGTTTGATCCCTGGTTGAGGAGCTAGGATCACTCATGTACCACGGACAAGAAAATATTTTAAAAGTCAATTTTGTCGATTTCTACTCTACAGCAATGCAAATCAGTCATAATTATATGTATACATCCCCTCCTTCTATGTATCCCCTCCTTCTTCAGGGCCTCCCTGGTGGCTCAGAGGGTAAAAAATCTGCCTGCAATGCAGGAGACCCAAGTTCAGTCCCTGGGTGGGGGAGATCCCCAGGAGGAGGGAATGGCACCCCACTCCAGTATTGCATGGAGAATCCCATGCACAGAGAAACCTGGTAGGCTACAGTCCCTGGGGTCACAAAACATCGAGCAAGACTGAGCGACTACCACTTTCACTTTTTCCTCCTCCTTGGGCCTCCCTCCCCCACCCCATCTCACCCCGCTAGGTTGTCACAGAACACCAAGCTGGGGGCCTTGTGTTATGTATCAGCTTCCTACTAGCTGTCTGTTTTACCAACACAACATTGTAATGCAGTTAACCTCCAATTAAAAAATAAAGTAATTAAAAGAACAGCCCTAAAAGCTTTTTTTTTTTTTAAATGAGGTTCCACCCTACTTCGTATAGCTGGCTGGCTGGCTGGCTGACAGGTCCTACTGGGCAAAGCTTGGGCAGTAGGTGGTGGAGTCAGCCCAGAACCCAGCCCTCCACATCAGACACAATGAGGAGGATGAGGGATGGGCACTGCGGTCCTACCTTTGAAGTTCCCAGCTTTTATCAGAATGTCTGAAACTTTACATTATTTCAAGGGAGCTTTTATTATTGTCTGTGTGAACTGGCCTCGGGTAGGTCCCAGCTGCCAGGTGGGACCAGGGAGCGCTTCCTGGTGCCTTCATTTTGTTTTACAGTGGGGAAGTTTTCAGGGCTGATGGTACCCGGAACACGGAACATTCTGGAAGCACAACTTTTCCTATCTTTCTTTACACAGGTGCAATTGGATGGCATCTCTAATTAAAAGGAAGGGGAGGTGGTTTTTTGATTTTGGGGTTTTGGTTTTTGTCTGGCAGAAAACACCTGTGCTGTTTTCAAAGTAGGGTATTGACTGCTTCCTCTTTGCTGAAAAGAAATTCTCTATGGAGAACAAAGCTAAAGGTGTCGGCTGTATATAATAGGAGGCTGTCATCTGTAGGCTACAGCTTCACCTGGGGGGAGAATTTGATGTCTTTAAGAGACACAGAATCATCCAGCACTAGCTGTCCTCATGGGCAGCGCTGTATTGATTATCCAGGTTGGAATCATCATTTCTGAAGGAGGAGGCAGGGTCCACTGGGGCTGAGGAATGTTTGTGGCGGTCTTTGGAATCCATGGACTGGAGCTGGCATGTCCAGCCCCTGGTCACTGTGCTACTCAGCATCTTTACAAAGGATGCGTCCTAGTGGTTCACGCTGTCTGTTTTTGTTTGTTAGTCCAGTGGAAGTGGAAGCGCCTTGAGCATTACAGAGTGGTACCTACATTAAGTTCACTCTGGGCTGTTTGCTGAATGCATGCATGGATAGGAGGCACCCCATAAACGTTTCCCAATGGACAGATTTTGATCTTTGAGATAGATTTTAAAGCTTTCAGTCAGGAAGAGGAATGGAAAATTTCAGACCGCTCCCATTGCTCCTCAAGTTTTCCTGATGCTTGAATAATTAAGTCCATGGCGGGTGAGCTTTTCCCTTTCTTGGGCTCTGGCTCATCTTACACAAAGGCCATCTTCTGTAAATGGTGCACGTGGTCCTCTCATGCCTTCCTGACAGTTCGCGATTCTGTTGTCCTCTTGTGTCCTAGCTCATTATCTGGAAAACTTCTGTGTAACATCAGCTAAGTTCTTTTTTTTTTTTTTAAGTATTTTTATAGCTAAGTTTTTTTTTAAGTATTTTTAATAAGGCAATGGCACCCCACTCCATTACTCTTGCCTGGAAAATCCTATGGACGGAGGAGCCTGGTGGGCTGCAGTCTATGGGGTCGCTGAGAGTTGGACAGGACTCGGTGACTTCACTTTCACTTTTCACTTTCAGGCATTGGAGAAGGAAATGGCAACCCCTCCAGTGTTCTTGCCTGGAGAATCCCAGGGACGGGGGAGCCTGGTGGGCTGCCGTCTGTGGGGTCGCACAGAGTCGGACACGACTGAAGCGACTTAGCAGCAGCAGCAGCATAGTCTGTTTATTTGGCCTCACCATGTGGCGTGTGAGATCTTAGTTCCCTGACCGGGGATCAAACCCACGTCCCCTGCATTGCAAGACAGTTTCTTAACCACTGAACCACCAGGGAAGTCTCAGACTGGCCATTTTGTAATTCTCCCCTTTGAATTCACTGTCAAAGGAGTTGGTCATGTTCTTTCCTTGATCACTTGTGTTGTTTCTTCACACGTCAGCCGCTCTGCCCGCTCTCATCCTCACCCCCTGTTCTCCCCATGGCCGTCACTCTAGGGACAGAAAAGCTGGGTCCTGACTTAGCTCCCTGCTCTTGGCTTGCCTTCCCTGCTCTCACTTGGGCTTTTTGGAGGATTTGGTTTTGTTTTTTTAAAGACTTATTTATGGCTCTCCTGGTCTTCATGGCTGCCTGGGTTTTCTCTAGTTGCAGCGACTGGGGGCTACTCTCTAGTTGCGGTACGTGGGCTTCTCACTGCAGGGGTTTCCCTTGTGGTGGAGCACAGACCAGTAGTTTTGGAGCTTGGGCCCAATAGTTGTGGCACACGGGCTTGGTTGATCTGTGGTATGTGGGGTCTTCCTGGACCAGGGATCAAACCTGTCCCCTTCATTTGCAGGTGGATTCTTATCCACTGAGCCACCAGGGGAGCCCTTCTGGAGGATTTTAATTCCTCTTCAGTAGAAAACACCTCTGAGTCCTTAAAAATATTCTTAGGTGGTTTTAAGTGTCTGTCCAGTTTTGTTTTGTTCCAATCCAGTTCAGGTTCGAATGTCCAAGGAATGCATTCTCTTGGATCTCTCTCTTTTGTTTTTTAGAAAATAGCTTTTATTGATTTTTTTTTCTTGTTACAAAGAGATTTACGGTTGTTGCAAGAAATTTAGGAAATAGAAACAAGCAAAAAGAAAAAAAATAAAATGCCTGTAATTATTAATATTTCAGTGTATGATGTACTCTTCCATATATTTAAGCAGTTTCCTAAATTTAAACTTTTTTCCTCTTTTTCTCTTGTAAAGAATGCTGTGGTGAACAACCTTGGGTATTTTTTGATTAAATCTTTCACATACATTTCTAACAGGAAATCACTGGGCCCAGGACACATTCTAATGGCCCTGGATTTAGATGGTTAGATTGGCCTCCAGAAATGTTATGTAGTAGTTTTGGTTCCTTTTAGGTGAATACTAAGTCTTATTCCTTTATTAATAAAACTTGGTTGTGCGTTTTTAAGATACTGCTTTTCAACTGTTTCACGCACATTGATTAAGAGGGACTGGCCTGGGAACGTCCTGATTGACCTCGGGCACAGCTGACCTTGAAAGAGAACCAGCGGATCCTTGCCCCTTTGTTCACAGTGGGCCTTGAGCACCGAGACTAGAGACTAGAGCCTTTCCGGTCTTCTGTGAGTGCAGGCTTGTGGCTCTCCAGGGAGTCCTCAAGAAGCCCATCCTCAGGGTGCCCCGGGCAGTGCTGGCTTTGAGGATTCCAGACTTAGGCTGGTCTTTCTTCAGAGAAGATGCTTGTGAAACAAACATCCTGTTCTCACTCCGGATACCAGGAGCCGGTCCTGCCCGGCTGGGTTAGTGTTTGTGGGGCTGGCATGGAGCATGCTGTATGCAGGCTTCAGGCCCTGCCCCACGGGTCTTGCCCCAGGGGAGTGCCTCTCTGCAGACCTTCAGCCCTTGCAGCCCCATTCCCCAGTCTTCACCTTGGGGTGGGGTGGGGGAGGTTTGATGGAATTACAGAGGAAGTAACACGTGCTTGGGCTAAATCGGGCCTTCCTGCTCCAGCTCGGGCTCGCTCTTCCTCCTTTTCTGTTCTCTTCCTCCTCCACGCCAGCAGTCTTTATGGCAGTTGGCGAGGCCTCTCAGGACCTTCCCTACTTCTTAGTTTCTTCCCTCCTCTTGGCTCCTGGTGACATCTCTGCTGCTGCCCACCATCTGGACCTGGCACTGCCAACTCTTTTCTTGTACCCGCTCTGCTCTGGTTCCCAGCCCCCTCGTTGCTCCCCCTTCAAGCAGGGCTGTCCCAGCTGAAGCTGCTTCTAGCCTGCCCTCTTTTCTCAGGCCTGGTGGGAAAACCCCGGGGGCTCAGGGAGGCCCAAGTCTCCCCACCCCCCAGAGACACAGTGACAAAACAAAACCCAACCCCTTAGAGATGAGGGATGTTTCGGTTTCTGTGAACTTGGTGACTTGTGAGCTGGAGATGGGAGGCACAGGTTGGGAGACAAGGCTGGAGGTTCCCCCGGGGTGGGCTTTGTTTAAAGTTTAATACGCTCTTTCTTTCTCTGAACGTGCCAGCACGGCTTCCAGCTCCTTTGTCACTGTAGTCCCGTTATCTGCCTGGTGGATGCGATCTCTTATCTGCCCAGCCCTGCCTCTCCTCCCTCAATGGCCCATCCTTCCCACAGTCTCTGCCCGCCTCCCCCATTTGAGACACAGTGTTGCAGGCCTCATTCTGCAACCTTAGAGTCCAGTGAAAGTCCTCACCTTGCTTCTTAGCTCACTGATTTGGAGAAAACCAGGGTCCACCTTTGGTGATGGTGGACCTATCAAAGGCATGAGAAGTGGGCAGCTCTGGTGTCCAGTGAGAGATGGTGTGTGGTGCCCACCCTTAGCAGGATGGGAGAGTTGGGTCCAAGGGTGAGGGTCTTGGCTCCGGGTCGCCCAAGACACAGTTGATGGTTTGCTCCCATGTGTGCTGCTACTTCTTTTTTTATAAAAAATTAATTATTAATTTAATTTAAATACTATTTATTTGGCTGCATCAGGTCTTAATTGCAGNGGGTCTTGGCTCCGGGTCGCCCAAGACACAGTTGATGGTTTGCTCCCATGTGTGCTGCTACTTCTTTTTTTATAAAAAATTAATTATTAATTTAATTTAAATACTATTTATTTGGCTGCATCAGGTCTTAATTGCAGCATGTAGGATCTTTCACTGCAGCTCATGGGCTCCACAAGATTTGGGCTCAGTAGTTGCAGCACATGAGATTGGTCACCCCGGGCGTGTGAGATCTTAGTTTCCTGACCAGTCCCCAACCAGGAATTGAACCCATGTCCCTTGCACTGGAAGGCAGATTCTTAACCACTGAGCAACCAGGGAAGTCCCTGTGTTACAGCTTCTGACCTGGCACCTTCTTGGCCTTGGGAAGCCCTGCAGGGGCTTAATCACTGAAACAGAATTGTTCTTCTCCCCACAGGCAGGGATGAATCTAAAGGGTTGTCTGCAACAGAAGTAGGATCACAGGGCAAGTGCAGGACCTACTTCAAGCCATGGGACTCAGGATCCAAGGAGCCACGGCCTTTTGTCCTGGCTTGTCATCTCCCAGCCCTGACGAACCACAGCCTTCCCCAGCAAGCCTTGATTTCATGGCCTGCGAAGTGGGTTCACGTACTTTATGCTGTATTGCTGTTGTTCAGTCACTGAGTCCCATTCGACCCCATGGACTACCGCATGCCAGGCTCCCCTGTCCTGCACTGTCTTCCAGAGTTTGCTCAAACTCATGTCTGTAGAGTCAGTGATGCTATCTAGCCATCTCATCCTCTGCTGCTGCCTCCTATTTCCTGGCATGAGTGTCTTTTCCAGTGAGTCAGATCTTTGCATCATGTGGCCAAAGTATTGGCGCTTCAACCTCAACATCAGTCCTTCCAGTGAATATTCAGGGTTGGTTTCCTTTAGGATTGACTGGTTTGATCTTGTAGTCCAAGGGATTCTCAAGAGTCTTCTCCAGCACCACAGTTTGAAAGCATCGATTCTTCTCGATGCTCAGCCTTCCTTATAGTCTCAAATCTGTACGTGACTACTGGAAAAACCATAGCTTTGACTCTGCGGACCTTGTCTGTGCTGCGCGATACGTGGTAATCACTGCTACCTGTGGACTGCAGGCATGTGACGTCAGGGAGAGCCCTGCTCCATTTGAGTCCTCTTTCTCTTACAAACCGCCGTCATTTTCTTTATTCCTTTGTTCAGTCAGTAAACACCAAACACCTAGTAAACGCTGATGTAAAGGGGAAACAACATGGTCTTTGTCCCCAGAAGGCCCTGAAACTGGAGGGATATGGGATATGCAGACGTGGTGAAGCTGGGGAGCAGTTCAGGGAAGACTTCCTGGTGGAGGTGGTGTTTAGCTGAGTCTTAGCAGGCGAGGGAGGCAGAGGCATTCCACTGGGGGACTAGAATATACCAAGTCAGAAAGAACTTCAAAGAGTCAGTGGTGGTTTGTTGCGGACGGGAGATAGGGTGTCGAGGTGGGATGGCAGAAGGTGGAGCTGGAGAGGCCGATTGGGAATGTGTCCAAAGACGTGAACTTCATTCACAGACCTGGGGGAGCCACCAGTGGGTTCTGAGCAAAGAAGCCATTAACAGATCACTCTGGTATAAGCCAGGGGACTTGGGGTTTACATTGTTATTCCATGTGGGGAAATCCCCTTTGGGAAATTTGATTTGAGGGTTGAAAAACCCTTCAGAGGAATAAATACAGTATTTTTGCTTGAATTCCTTTTCATTTCACCTGAAATATCTGCTCTGTATGAGCCATTTACAGATCATTTATAAAATTATGTTTTCTGTGCTTGACTGTGTTTCTTGAAACTGATCGGGAAATAATCCCAAGTAAAATTTTTCCACTGAGTTATATTCTTTTTTTAAAAAACATTTTTTACTGGAGTATAGTTGCTTTTTTTGGCCATGCTGCACAGCATGTGGAATCTTAGTTCCCCAACCAGGGACAGAACCTGCACTCCTTGCATTGGAAGCACAGAATCTTAACCACTGGACCACCAGGGAAGTCCCCACTGAGATGTATTATTAATACATGTTTATAGTTACTGAGGGGCTTCCCTGATAGCTCAGTTGGTAAAGAATCTGCCTGCAATGCAGGAGACCCCAGTTCAATTCCTGGGATGGGAAGATCTGTATTTTTGGACTTAACTTGTGGCTCAGCTGGTAAAGAATCCGCCCGCAACGTGGGAGACCTGGATTCAATCCCTGGGTTGGGAAGATCCCCTGGAGAAGGGAAAGGCTACCCACTCCAGTATTCTGGCCTGGAGACTTCCATGGACTGTATAGTCCACGAGGTCACAAAGAGTCAGACATGACTGAGCGACTTTCACTTTCATAGTTACTGAATGGGATTCCCTGTGGCTCAGTGGTAAAGAATCCACCTGCATTACAGGAGCTGCAGAAGATGCAGGTTTGATCCCTGGGTCAGAAAGATCCCCTGGAGTAGGGCATGGCAACCCCTTCTAGTATTACTTGGAGAATACCATGGACAGAGGAGCCTGGGAGGCCTCTGGGGTCCATGGGGTCGAACCGAGTTGGACACAGTTGACTAAGTGACTAACACTAACACTTTTCCCCAATTCAAGCAAGGGAAGGATAATGAGGACCAATGTTTGTTGAGTACCTCCTCTGGGCCAGGCACTTTTAATTCAGCAGCTCTGTAAGAAACAGCATTCTTGACCCATTTTAGAGGCAGAAAAACTGAGGTTCATGAAGGCAGCCACTTTCCCAGGGCCTTTCACCTGTAAGGGATGGTAGTAGGATTTGAACCAGGTATGAGTGAATCCTGAATTCACACTCCATTCATCGAACCACTCTGCCACCTAATTTCCAAGCAGTAGAAGAGTAAAGTGGGGGACCTCCCTGGTGGTCCAGTGGTTAAGAATCTGCCTTGCAGTGCAAAGGGCAGAGGTTCAGTCTCTGGTCAGGGTGCTGAGATCCCACATGCTGTGGGACTACTGAGCCTGCGGGCTCTAGAGCCCGTTCTCTGCAACAGGAGAACGCCGATGTGCCGCAGCGAGGACCCAGTGCAGCCAAAGGAAAAGAAAAACAGGAGATGCAGAGATGGGTCAGATGAGCCGATGGAGAGCCTCTTGATTTCCAGATAAAAGTCAGAGCTGAAACGCTTCCCTGAGGACCATCCTTCCAAAGGGTAGTGGCTGTGTTCTGGTTTGGGTGACTCAGTCCACTGTGGAGACTCTGCACAGAGCAGGGGGCACGAAGTTGTTACCCGTAAGTGACATCAGTTTGAAACAGAGACATGCTTGAAGGTCACTGCCCAGAACGGTCAGGGTGATGGGCAGACCTGCCTGGATATAGGAAGCCACTGTGGGGTGGGGGCGAAGGTTTATGGAGAAACATTCCCAGGAGACAAGCCAGTCCTCTGGCGTGCTCGGCACACGCCAGCATCTCCTTGTGTGTTGCTGCACTTCCTCTGGCCCATGCCCTCTTTGCTTAACTGTCTTATTATGTTCTCTGTGGGTCAGGATTCTCTTTGCTGACTTTCTAGGAGTGTCCCCAGACTCCCCAGGGCCGGGGGGTGGGGGGGCTCAGTGGAAGCCAGCTGAGACATCTTGTCTTCTAGCACAGGACAGGGCTGAGCCAGGATGGAGGACAGAGAAACAGCAGAAAAGACCCCAGTGTAAAATGACTATGTTTTGGGTTTTTATTGGTTTTTTTTTTTTGAGGTGGGGCAGGTATTTTGGCCGCATCGAGTAGCATGTGGGATCTTAGTTCCTGAACCAGGGATTGAACCTGTGCCACCCACAGTGCAAGTGTGGATTNGTTCTGAGCAAAGAAGCCATTAACAGATCACTCTGGTATAAGCCAGGGGACTTGGGGTTTACATTGTTATTCCATGTGGGGAAATCCCCTTTGGGAAATTTGATTTGAGGGTTGAAAAACCCTTCAGAGGAATAAATACAGTATTTTTGCTTGAATTCCTTTTCATTTCACCTGAAATATCTGCTCTGTATGAGCCATTTACAGATCATTTATAAAATTATGTTTTCTGTGCTTGACTGTGTTTCTTGAAACTGATCGGGAAATAATCCCAAGTAAAATTTTTCCACTGAGTTATATTCTTTTTTTAAAAAACATTTTTTACTGGAGTATAGTTGCTTTTTTTGGCCATGCTGCACAGCATGTGGAATCTTAGTTCCCCAACCAGGGACAGAACCTGCACTCCTTGCATTGGAAGCACAGAATCTTAACCACTGGACCACCAGGGAAGTCCCCACTGAGATGTATTATTAATACATGTTTATAGTTACTGAGGGGCTTCCCTGATAGCTCAGTTGGTAAAGAATCTGCCTGCAATGCAGGAGACCCCAGTTCAATTCCTGGGATGGGAAGATCTGTATTTTTGGACTTAACTTGTGGCTCAGCTGGTAAAGAATCCGCCCGCAACGTGGGAGACCTGGATTCAATCCCTGGGTTGGGAAGATCCCCTGGAGAAGGGAAAGGCTACCCACTCCAGTATTCTGGCCTGGAGACTTCCATGGACTGTATAGTCCACGAGGTCACAAAGAGTCAGACATGACTGAGCGACTTTCACTTTCATAGTTACTGAATGGGATTCCCTGTGGCTCAGTGGTAAAGAATCCACCTGCATTACAGGAGCTGCAGAAGATGCAGGTTTGATCCCTGGGTCAGAAAGATCCCCTGGAGTAGGGCATGGCAACCCCTTCTAGTATTACTTGGAGAATACCATGGACAGAGGAGCCTGGGAGGCCTCTGGGGTCCATGGGGTCGAACCGAGTTGGACACAGTTGACTAAGTGACTAACACTAACACTTTTCCCCAATTCAAGCAAGGGAAGGATAATGAGGACCAATGTTTGTTGAGTACCTCCTCTGGGCCAGGCACTTTTAATTCAGCAGCTCTGTAAGAAACAGCATTCTTGACCCATTTTAGAGGCAGAAAAACTGAGGTTCATGAAGGCAGCCACTTTCCCAGGGCCTTTCACCTGTAAGGGATGGTAGTAGGATTTGAACCAGGTATGAGTGAATCCTGAATTCACACTCCATTCATCGAACCACTCTGCCACCTAATTTCCAAGCAGTAGAAGAGTAAAGTGGGGGACCTCCCTGGTGGTCCAGTGGTTAAGAATCTGCCTTGCAGTGCAAAGGGCAGAGGTTCAGTCTCTGGTCAGGGTGCTGAGATCCCACATGCTGTGGGACTACTGAGCCTGCGGGCTCTAGAGCCCGTTCTCTGCAACAGGAGAACGCCGATGTGCCGCAGCGAGGACCCAGTGCAGCCAAAGGAAAAGAAAAACAGGAGATGCAGAGATGGGTCAGATGAGCCGATGGAGAGCCTCTTGATTTCCAGATAAAAGTCAGAGCTGAAACGCTTCCCTGAGGACCATCCTTCCAAAGGGTAGTGGCTGTGTTCTGGTTTGGGTGACTCAGTCCACTGTGGAGACTCTGCACAGAGCAGGGGGCACGAAGTTGTTACCCGTAAGTGACATCAGTTTGAAACAGAGACATGCTTGAAGGTCACTGCCCAGAACGGTCAGGGTGATGGGCAGACCTGCCTGGATATAGGAAGCCACTGTGGGGTGGGGGCGAAGGTTTATGGAGAAACATTCCCAGGAGACAAGCCAGTCCTCTGGCGTGCTCGGCACACGCCAGCATCTCCTTGTGTGTTGCTGCACTTCCTCTGGCCCATGCCCTCTTTGCTTAACTGTCTTATTATGTTCTCTGTGGGTCAGGATTCTCTTTGCTGACTTTCTAGGAGTGTCCCCAGACTCCCCAGGGCCGGGGGGTGGGGGGGCTCAGTGGAAGCCAGCTGAGACATCTTGTCTTCTAGCACAGGACAGGGCTGAGCCAGGATGGAGGACAGAGAAACAGCAGAAAAGACCCCAGTGTAAAATGACTATGTTTTGGGTTTTTATTGGTTTTTTTTTTTTGAGGTGGGGCAGGTATTTTGGCCGCATCGAGTAGCATGTGGGATCTTAGTTCCTGAACCAGGGATTGAACCTGTGCCACCCACAGTGCAAGTGTGGATTCTTGACCACTGGGCGGCCTGCAAGTCCCGTGACTCCTTGTTAGGAGTGCCAGGGCTTCGCCAGTCACATGCTTGTGAAATGCTTCTGAAACCATGGGTCTCCCAGGAACCGCCTGGAACCACCACTCCACTTCCCTAACGCTTGCTGTCACTCACACCTCTCCTCTCTCATCCCTGCCACCTCTCCCTTACCTTCCGTCCCCATTTTTTACCCCCATCATGGAGCAGGCTTCTCGACCTCTCTGGAGTTTTCGATCCCACTCCATGAGTGGGCAGCTCGTGGGAACTCAGCTATTCTCTCTCCAGAGTTGCTGGTGCTGGGCTGCGAGTGGCACGAGCTGGAGGCACAGCCACCTTGTCCGTTTCCAGGGCCCAGAGCTTCCCTGAATTTACAGGGGCTCTGCAGTTGATTTTGGGTTGAAAAGGCAGCTTTTGAAGTGGGCCTTAGAGATCTTGTAGAGGTAGAAGGGAAATAAAAGCCTGCGTGCATCAGTTGCAGAAGTTAGATTTCACTGTTTTTCCCTTTGAGGGAAAACTCCTTGGTGATAGTAATGGGGGCTCATCATTAAGCGTGAGGAGCGTGGAGAGATAAGCTGGGGGGCCCTGGGGAGTGAATCTCCTCCAGCAAGGGGGACCTCCACGGCCTGAGTGACCGTGAGCTCCTCGCAGGGCCGCTGTCTTCAGGTGTAGGCACTGTTCAGGGTCCAAATCCAATTATTCCTCAAATTCTTCCTGGTGACTTCTTAACTATCTGGCCAGAGGGAGCTTGCAAAGATAAAGCTTGAAACAAGCATTTTTGTTTCCAAACACTGAAAGGAATCTTATTAAAAGAGTAAATCTTATGCAGAGATTTGTAAAGAAAGTGAAAACGGTCCGCATTAAAAAAATAAAGAAAAAAATTTCCAGCACTTTTTCAGTTCAGTTCAGTTGCTCAGTCATGTCCGAGTCTTTGCAACCCCATCAACTGCAGCACACCAGGCCTCCCTGTCCATCACCAACTCCTGGAGTCCACCCAAACCCATGTCCATTGAGTTGGTGATGCCATCCAACCGTCTCATCCTCTGTCATCCCCTTCTCCTCTTGCCCTCAATCTTTCCCAGCATCAGGCTCTTTTCAGATGAGTCACTCTCCGCATCAGGTGGCCCAAGCACTGATGAGTACCTTTATATATTTTTTCAGCCGTTTTCCATCCACATAGGTAAATATTCTTTTAAACTGGTTACAAGCACACTGAACTTTATACCCTCTTTGATTTGACATAACATTATGGCAAGCAGAAACTTTTCAAAAGCACTTGGGCTTTCCTAGCAAGCGTATGTGCTGCAAATATTTCTGTCAGCCACCAGTAACCGAATGTAAGAGCTCACAGTCTACCCAAAACAGAAGTTGTGCCAGTCGGAGAGTCCTTTGATCACCATGCAGGTAAACCTCGACAAAATAGTGTAAATTTATACAGACTAAAACCGAACTGCTTGAAAAAAATTTAAAACGCTTTCCTCGATTGCTGTTGGGTCAAGGTAGAAATAAAGAGCACAGTAACAAATATTTAGAAAGCATTGAAAACCGGAGTGCCACATAAGCACACCTATGGGAGACAGCTGGCACTGTTCTCATAGCCTTAAATATTTTTATTATTAAAAAGGGAAAGAGAAAAAAGAGACTAAGTATTCAGCCTGAGATCTTAGGGGAGAAAAAAAGAATAAAAAACAGCCCCTAAGGAAAATGAGAGGGGGAAAAAAGTAAAAGGCAGAAATAAGTGAATTAGAAAATAGAAATGCAGTGAAATTAGCAAGTATATTCAAGAGCTGATTCTGTGTTTGAACCAACAGTAAAGTGGCTTAACCTTTGGCAAATCTATTTGAAAAATAAAAAAGAAAAGAAAAGAAAATAACAATAGAAATGAGAAAGGGGACATTGCAGTAAGTAGAAAGGTTTTAAAAAATGAAAACCTGTGCACACTAGGCTTAAATTTGAAAATCTCAATTAAATGAGTGCTTTTCTGAAAATGGATGTGTTAATTGAGAACAAATTTGCAATCGTTATCAAAATGCTGCCCTCTCTGCCTAAAGAAGACACCAGTCCCAAGTGTTTTTGCTAGGTAATTGTTTCAAATTTGATAATACTGTTAATGTGAAGCTATTCCACAGCTTAGAAGAAAAGATGGAGAGCTCTCCAATTCATTCTACAAGGAAAAATCAGCCTGATATTAAACATGGCAAAGAGACCATGTTAAAGAATGAAAATGCTAAGAGGAAATAGAATTCAATAATATATTAAAGAAGTCATCCACCAAAACCCAGTGGGGCAAGTGGGGAAATTGAGATGTGTATAAGAGACAGACCCAATACCAGANCTGATATTAAACATGGCAAAGAGACCATGTTAAAGAATGAAAATGCTAAGAGGAAATAGAATTCAATAATATATTAAAGAAGTCATCCACCAAAACCCAGTGGGGCAAGTGGGGAAATTGTCAATACTAGAGAAGCTTAATATAGTAACTGCCTCATGCTAATGGTTAAAGGAAATAAAACCAGATTGATTCCAATACATGCAGGGGGATAATTGATTAAAATTGAACAACCATTTCTAACTAATCAATACACCAAAAAAGGAGTAGAAAGGTTTATTCTTAGCTTGGTTAAGGATATCTCTTTCAAACCAATAGCCAAAGTTATAATTAACTGAGAAACACTAGAGGCATTCCTGTTAAACTAGGAACAAAATAAGGGCCTGCCATCACCATCACTGATTAATATGGCTTTTAAAGAGTAAACAGCAGTATGTACAGTTTATACCAAATCTTGGTCTGGAGTTTGATTCCCAAAGTTTAGAAATAAAAAAGGTCATCAACAAATTTCAACAGATTTGACTACATTTTACAAATTGTAACTGCTGTGTCAATTCTACAAAACACTTGAGAGCTAGAGGGAAAAAATCGTCTCCTAAGACACCAAAGGGGTTAATATTTTAATTCCACCAAGAACCTATACATACCGGTTTTAAAAATCAAGATTTAAACTAAAAGACAAAGTGAACAAACTATATATAATTAGCAAATAAAAACCCAACCCAAAGAAATGCCAGATGGTATGTTCTATGAGGTTGGATCAACTCACCGCATGACAGACACAGTATTGAATTAATATTTGTTAACTATTGAATTAATATTTGTTGAACAAATAAATGGATATAATGCAAGTTTTTAAAGCATGATACCATTTTTTTAACCTTTTGAATTAGCAAGAGGTTTTCCCCCAAGGTTTTATTACGAAAAATCTCAAATACATAGAAAAGTTGAAAGAATAGTGCAGGAAATACTCATACACCTAAGACAAGGTGTAACAGATGTGGATATTTGGCATATTTGCTTCATTTGTACCTGTATGTATTTTTTTAACCCCTGAACCATTTTTTAAGTAAGTTGTAGAGCACTTACCACTTCCCTCCTGGATACCTCAGCTTGCAAATGCTTCATCTCCCAGGATTTGGCAATCTGTGTGGAGGGTGGGGGAAGTTGGCACTCTGTGCTCTGAGGGTGTCTGCTGATTGCCCCAGTCTGAGAAGGCACCAAGGAGTCAGTCAGGATCTTGTGATGTTTAAGAAAAGAGACGGCACATAATTATTGAGCATCAGGCTCCTTGCAAGTTGTTGTACTGATGGTCTCCTGTTAAATCCTCTTCACAACTGTGTGATGGAAGTGTTATGCCCATTTGGGGGGAAGTTGAAGTTCAAAGAGGTTAGTTCAGTAACTTGCCCAAGTTTATACTGTGGCAGTATTCGACCCAGGCCTGTCTGACACCATCACATTACACACCAGTTGCCGCTTCCCTCTATCTTTCTGCATGAATGCGTGAAGGCGTTGAGTGGGCAAGGTGGACAAGTTGGAAACACCCTGAATGTCCTTCACTGTGAGAATGGGCAGGCAAGCGGTGATCTGTGCACTCTTGCAAATGTTCTGTGTTTATGAATATGGATCATTGGTTCTGAACACGCAACATGGAAACTTGGTAGTGTCCAATCCAGGGAAAATAAGCAGGACACCAGGCTTATACACTCCATGATTAAAACCGTGTGAAAACCATATGCTTGAAGAGGAACAGAAATAAGAAGACATGGTTGAGTTAGGATGAGAGTATTAATTTTTTGTTCACTTCCATAACTCTTTGCAGGGGGTGGTTTTATGAATTTTATAATGGAAAGTTTTAATCAAAACCAATTTATTCCCACTTGAAAGTTTTGTAAGCTTGTGGCAGGGGAAGACTCTGCTTCATTTATTGCAGTTCCTTTATTCTCCAGTGCCCAGCCCCATGCCTGGCATATTATGGACATAATAAACGTTCTGGATGAGTGCCCACTGTGAAACCTCTCAGAGGGGCTCAGCCTAGGAACATGTTTGCAGGGAACTTCCGCCAGCCAGCTGGTCTCCCCAAGAACAAGTGCAGGCCAGGTGTGTGTCCAGGGTGGGGTATTTGCAGGGTACTTGGCCCTCCTGGCCCAAATGGAAAGTCTCCACCAAAGTGCAAGGACAATTCTAGCCAATCAGCATCTCCAGGGTATTTAGTGCTAACAACCGTCTGGGATAAGTAAATTCCAGCTATGGAAACAGATTTTATGTCATCTCAGACTTTCAAAATTGATCATGACTATCTGAACAGCTACCAGGCCAAGTGCACTTACAAAGACATTTCCTCATTTAATTTTCACAACAACTTTGAGAATGGCGAGTATTATACCCATTGTATGGATGAGGAAACTGAGGCACAGAGGAAAAGAGGCATGCGCCCCGGGGCAAGTCTTGGTTTTTCTAAGAACTTGACTTTCAGCAAACGGTAAGCCTTCTGGGCTTTGATTTCCTGGCCTGTGGACAACAGCTGACGCTAGTTGACACTGCTCTGTGTTGGGCCCAGCTAAGTGGGGAACCGTGAGACCACCTTCAATAAACAAGCAAATTGGATTTATTCCACGGGTCTCTCTATGCCAGGGCTTTGTAGCACTAGCACTTGCTCCAGTGGAATAAACCCAGTTGGTTTTATTTGGACCCATTTTACTTTACCAAGACCAAATCTTTTGAGCCACTGGTCATTCCTGGTTCTTTGGCAGAAGGGCAGGTTCAGTGGCCACACCATTTGTTATTATTCCCTGCTGGAGGAACCTGGTTAAAATACAATTCCCTAGGGACTTCCCTGGTGGTCCTGTGGCTAAGACTCCACACTCCCAAAGCAGGGGGCCTGGGTTTGATCCCCAGTCAGGGAACTAGATTCCACATGCTACAACTAAGAGATCTCATCTCACATGTTGCAGTTAAGACCCAGCACAGCCAATAAATAATTATTAAAAAATAAAATGCAGTTCCCTGTGTCCAGCCCCGAGTCTGCAGGATCTGGGCGGGACTCAAAAGTCTGTATCTTACAATGCCTTCGGGTGGTTCTCAGTTACTAGTCTTGTTACCGCCAACGTGCGTCAACTATGAACTACTCCAGCAGCCTTTCTCTTCTGAGATTTGACCTACAGAGATGCTTGGGCTGATCTAAACCCAAGCCTGTTTTCCTCTGCAGGAATCTAATGGCACTGTAACCCTGCCTAAGAGCTGCAAATTTGCGCTGTTCTGAGCACTTGTGAATTTCTCATTGACAGAACACTCTCTTCACACCTCAGCTTCGTGGACCTCAGTGGGCCACGTGTTGCTGAGTGTAAATTCCAAGAACACTTAAGAAACTTTAATGTATTATTTTCTGTTTTTAAGAGAGAGGAGAGGCAGGAGAGATGACTGGAAAATCAACCGCCCCTAAACTGTGGTGACTACGAACACATGTTTGAAATATTAAGGGCAGATTTGAGGCTCTATTACCTGTGAGTAGAATTTTTGCCTAAGAAGAAAGATATCCCTCTGCATTTAAAATTCTTGAATTTATAAACATTCTCATGCATTCTGAGGCCAGCGCCATGTAAAAGGACTGGCCATGGACCATTGCTGGTCTGCACAGCGTTACCCAGCTAAGAAATATTGAAAATGAGGCTTAGAAACTTACATGGTTTCATGTTGCCATGACGACATCCAAGTGGATGAGTGACAGCTGCGTCTTGATCAGAGTGGACCGAGATGGGCATCGCTGACTTCACGTGACAGGTGGTGGGACCAGGAGCTGCTTGTTAGTGTTAATTCTTCCAGGGATTCAAATAAAATGGCTCTTCAGCTACAGGAAGTTTGAGAAACACATGCATGTGTATGCTCAGTCGCTCAGTTGTGTCCGACTCTTTGCAACCCCATGGACTATATAGCCTGCCAGGCTCCTCCATCCATAGTGGTATGTTTAAAAGTATACTCTTAAGCTGAAGAAGTGGAAAGCAAGAGAGTCAGGGAGAAGTGGAAGACCGCTCTCCCCCACCCTCCAAATCTCAGTGGGTCAGTTCATGCAGAAGGGCGTCCACTGCCACACTAGCTGGTTCCTCACTTTTGAGCCCTTCCTCTCATGCCGTAGGATTCCTTTATTTTTTATTAAAGGTTTTGACTGCACTGGGTCTTAGTTGCGGCTCACAGGATCTTCAGTCTTCATTGCAGCACGCAAACTCTTTAGTTGCAGCATGTCTGATCTAGTTCCCTGACCAGGGATCCAACCCAGGCCCCCTGCGTTGGGAGCTTGGAGTCTTAGCCTCTGGACCACCAGGGAAGTCCCTCTAGGATTCCTTTAAGCCCTGGTCTTGGAGTCTGTGGGAGAGATCTGTTGGTCCAGGGTGGAGTGAGATGGTTTAAGAACTGGCCTTTGTTGTCCTGCCAGGTCTAGTCTTGAAGACTTGAGCACCGTTAGCTGTGACCTAGGTCCTCTCACTTTGCTTTGCAACTCAGAGTTTAGAAAACGGGAAATGACAGCCCCTCTTGGAAAGGTTTTCATGCAAGATAGAAATAACATGCCGGAGGGGCTCCTCACACCCTCTACACTTGGGAGAGGGTGGGTGCTTTGTGTTGTTTAGTCTAGGTATTTGAAAAAGTGGTTGCATTGTGGGTCTGGAGGAAGTTGCCAGCTGCCCTCCCTGTTTCCGAATTCTTGTGCGCGTGCGTGTGTGTGTGTGTGCACGCGCGCATGTGTTTTCTGTGCTCTTGGTGGTGGTGGAGTGAAGTTGTCAGGAAACAGCCATCAGTTTCCTGCTGATTAATTCAGTTCCTGGCGGGTGCTCCCTCGCAGGCCTGGCCGCCTGCTTCCTCCGCTTACTCTGGATGGCCCCTTCTGAGCGGCCTCCCTGCCCTTGGCCCAGACACGATGCTGCCTGCTGAGCCTGGCTTTGTTCTCACCGTGGGCGGGGTGCCGGGACCCAGCTGTCTCTGGTTTGGCAGGTGTGATCCTTGGCACACCTGGCATCTGTGGGGACTCAGGTGTCTTCTATGTTACCCATCAACTTGGGCTTGAGAAGTACAATGATCTGACTGCAAGCCCTGGGAAATTATGCTTTTAGGGTCCTCTGCCCCTTCAGAGGAGGCCTGTTGGCAGGGATCTTGGAAAGGACCCCAGGCAAGAGCAGTGGACCCCAAGATTTCCCTGCCAGTGGAAGGGTAGTCTGCAGGGCCTCTGCCTGTTGTCTTCAGAGGGAGGTGCTGGCAGGGGGAGAGGCCCATATTGTATTGGGATTTGAAGGTCCCTAGCCTGCATCTTGGGGGGGCACTCGTAGGGGAGGGAGCCTGGGTTAGGCTGGGTCTGCCTCAGCCCATCACTTGGAGTCCTGGTGACCTCACGGTGATCTCACGAGCACTGTGGAAGCCACATTTCTAGGTGTAGACGCCATCCTGGGTGGCGTCTCCACTCTACACAGTGAAGGATGTGGATGGTTGAGAATGTGGGTTCTGAAGCCTCATCGGCACCAGTGGAAGGCAGATCTCCTGGAACTGGGCGGGTTTCTTCAGGCCAGCTATGCTTTCCTCACGCAGGGCTGGAAAGGTCAGGACCACTTGGTGCCTGGAGTATGGCAGGCCCTGACCGCCTCTGGAACAGTGACATGTACAGCACACGCAGGGGCACAGTTCCACACACGTGTCATCTGAGGCTGGCTCTTTGGAGGGGGAGGCAGGGAGCCCTCTGCTTACTCCCACCCTGTGGCTAAGTCAACACGCCGGCCATGTGTTTGGTTAGCAAACAGGGAGCAGCAGTCAGAGCTGGCCCCTGCCTTCCTGATTCTGCCTTTCTAGCAAAACGTCCTCTGCAAAGGACAGCCAGCACCGACCACGCAATGTGTGCGGGCCCTGGTACAACCTGGAAGTGAGGGCCGCTTTGTTTGAAAATTAGTGTGAATTCCTAGATGGCTGCAGCCAAGCATGATTCCGAGGGCCCCACGGGACAGCGTCCCGAGGTCCACGTTGCCCAGTCTTGTGAACTGTTTTTTCTTTCCCCCTAAATAGTTTATGTATGTATTTGGCTGCGATGGGTCTCAGCATGGGGTCTTTAGTTACATTGTGTGAGCTCTAGTTCCTTGACCAGGGATGGAACCCGTGCCCCTGCAGGGGAAGTGCAGAATCTCAGCCATGGGACAGCCCAGGGCTGCAGGGGAGTCCTAACAGCCTTGTAAACCTGTGACTGAGGCCTCAAGGGTGGCAGCAGTGGGCTTCTCTTCATTAGAGGAGGGGCTTTTCGCCCAAACCCAGCTGTGGGTTCTGAGAGGCACTGTCTCCACTCTGCCCCATGGGGCAGCTCCTCTCAAGGGCTGGAGCGGTCCCCACCTCAGCTTCTCCTTTCTGTCCCTCCCTCTAGTTCTCTGTAACCTGAGAAAGCTCTGAGGCCCTCCTCCACTCCTCTTTCCTCCCCTCCCCTCCCCTCCCCTCCATTCTTGCTGCCCTGCCCACCTCCCTCCACCTCCATTTCTCTCTTCCTCTTTCCATCCCTTTTATCTGGGGGCCAAACCCTTCCCGTGTTTGCTGTGTAACATTTTCCACCCATTCATTTGGTGCCGTTTGATTTCCACGTCCCCTTGAAGGGCAAAGGAAGGGTGCCCCTTCGGATTTCCGAAGCCTCTCTCCGGGTGGCCCAGACGAGCACCTGCCCCCTACCGAGGGCCGGGGGATCTCCCACCAGTGGCCTCTGGTCGGGTCCAGATGGTCTCTGCCCACTGGGAGTCTGGAATGAATTCTCGTTGTTAGCATTCAGCACTCACCGCCTCCGCTGCACGTTCAGCTGTCAGCACTGCCGGCCACGGTGGGAAGAAAGCCCGTCCCATTCTCCCCTGTGACACCACTGAGCCCTGGGGATGGGCCTGACGGTGGCTCCCGAGGCTGCAGCTTCCACGAGGGCCTGGAGCCCCCAGTGCAGGGGTTGGGGTGGGGCGAGGTGCAGGGGGCCAGAGTGCAAGGGGTTAAATGGATAAGCCTGGTGGAACCCTGTCCGGGCCTCCTCACCCTCTCTGCCCAGTAACCAGAGGATCTTCAAAGCCGCCATTGGCTCATATGTCCTCTCCTAAAAGCCTCCTCGGGTTTCCCACTGCCTCTGAAAGGCACCCGGCCCCTGTGTGTGGCCTTCCCTGGCCTTGCCCCCCTGAAAGGCAGGCAGCCTGGGATTCTGAAGAGATACTTGAGCACAAGTATCTTGAAGAATGCGAAAGGTCTGGGAAGGTGCAGGGAAGGAGAGGGTTGGTTCCCAGGCAGGCTTCTGAAGGTGGGCTTCGTGAGAGGCTGGGGAGGAGAGGGTGTGGGGCTGAGCTAGAAGTAAAAGTCTGCCTCAGCTCCCAGGACCTGGTGCCTGGGAGATGGACTCCACCCGGCTCACGTTTGGACCATTGGAGGCGCTTTTAAAAATCACCAGAGTCTCTGGGGTGGACCATCCTGGGATTTGCATTTGCTCCCCCGAGGCCACAGGTCTCAGAATATCTTAGAACACTTTGGGAGGCAGCAGCGTTCACCACTGTACACCAGCGCTGCTCTTGATGAACACTCTGGGAAGGTGGCCGGACCCAGTAGGCAGACATGCCAGGACAGGAGTGCGCTAGGACTTTTCTCCCTGCATGGGAAGGCCTGTCTTGCTCAGTCAGCTCTGAGTCCCGGGCCAGGATGAACCGGGAAGCTCTAAGCAGACTGCAGTGGCTCAGATGGTAGAGAATCCGCCCGCACTGCAGGAGACCCAGGTTCCATCCCTGGATCGGGAAGATCCCCTGAAGGAGGGGATGGCAACCCACTCCAGTATTCTTCCCTGGAGAATCCCATGGGTCGTGGGGCCTGATGGGCTACAGTCCTTGGGTTCGCAAAAGAATTGGACACGAAGAGCAACTAGCACAAGCAGACGGGGGGCCCCAGAAGCGACCTTCTTCAGAGGGGAAACCAGACCCCATCACCAGCGGGGACCGCCTCTGGGCAGCAGAGCCTGGGGTTTCAGACCTTTGCCCCCACAGCCTGGCTAGGTGAGAGCGGACTAGAACGTGACAGTCAGAATGATCCCTAACAGGTGTGCCGTGGTTCTGGCTGACGGCCTCTTTGGCACTCATAATCCCCACAATTTACATCCTTTTCTCTGACCTTCAGATTTTTTTTTTTTTAATGTGGACCCCTTTTTTTTGGTTAATTCTTTACTGAATTTGTTACAATATTGCTTCTGTTTTATGTTTTGGATTTTTTCGCCTGGTGGGTGTGTGGGATCCCTGCTCCCCAACCAGGGATCAAACCCACATCCGCTGGATTGGAAAGCAAAGTCCTAACCACAGGGCGGCCAGGGAAGTCCCTTCTCTGACCTGCAAGTGAGGGATCTGTGCTTGAAGAGGAGGAGGGCAGAGCTTCAGCCCCCAAAGAACTGGGGACCTGCGGAGGGATGGGTTCAGGCATAAAGAATTCAAATCTGGATGTTGTGTTTCCAGACCTGTAAAGGAGACAGGTTTGAGGGGGAAAGGTCCCCCTCTTCTGCCAGGGGAGGATTCAATGAGGAGACAGACAAACAGGTAGGACCTGAAGGTTTCCACCCTCCTTGACTGCAGGCCTGGCTTCCAGTGCTGGGCTGAGTGCTGGAGCCACTAAGCTCTGCCTCGGCTCACAGGCAGGTAGGTAGGGTGGGGTTGAGCTCCCCCGTGTACAGTCCCAGCATTGTTTCCTCCGTGAACAGATTGGGATGCACTGCAGTGGCCCATCTCTCTTAAAAAAATTTTTTAAATTAATTTGGCTCTGCCGGCTCTTAGTTATGGCATGTGGGATCTAGTTCCCTGACCAGGAATCGAACCTGGGCCCCCTGCATTGGGAGGTCAGAGTCTTAGCCACTGGACCAACCAGGAAAGTGCCAGTGGCCTATCTCTTCATCACGAGCACATCACTTTCTTCATTGGGCGGGTTGGGTAACAAACCAAGATGGGCCCAACAAATGCAAAGAGCGAGTGACAACTCGCCTGCGTGGTCTGTATCCTCACCGCTTTTTATTTTGAAAATGTCAAGCCTAACAGGAAAGCTAAGAATCTGCTTCTGGAGTCACGATCATTACTATTTTGCCACATTTGTTTTATCTTTTATCTCACTCTCTTTCAGATGGTTTTGCTGAATCATTTGAAAGTGAGTTATAGGCAATATGCTGGTTCACCCTTGAAAAGATACTTCATCAGGTGTCTTTAGTAGGGACAAGGGCTTCCTCTACGTAAGTATAGTACCATCATACCTAAAAAACTACAGTTAATAATATCTAATAAACAGTCCTATGCATATTTTCCCAGTTGTCCTTCAAAACTGTTTTTTAGGTTCTTGTCTTGATCCAAAAAGGTTCGTGTGTGGCGTTTGGTTGTCATATATTCTTCGCTTCTTTTTATCTGAAATAATCTCCCTCTTTTGTGTGTGTGAATGTGTGACGCTGGCTTTGAAGAGTCCAGGCAGGCCTTGTAGAGTGGATTCTGGCTTTATCTGATTGAGAACATTCAAGTACAAGTTTGCATGATTTTGAAACTTGCCTGATACTGGCTTTGCTGTGTCTAAAACATCCTAAGGCAGAAAGTAGTGAAAGTGTTAGCCATTCGTGTCCAGTTCTTTGTGGTCCCATAGACTGTAGCCCACCAGCCTCCTCTGTCCACGGGATTCTCCAGGCAAGAATACTGGAGTGGGTAGCCATTCTCTTCGCCCAGGGGATGATCCCCACCCAGGGATCAAACTTGGGTCTTCTGCATTGCAGATGGATTCTTTACTGTCTGAGTCACCAGGGAAGCCCAAGGCAGAAGGTAGAGTTGGGATAACTCCCTTGTCTCCTATGCCCGTGTGAGTCATGGGGTGTCTTGTCCAGGCACCCACAAAAAGAGGTGGCTTTAGTAACATTACATTTGTAAAATGCCTCAGCTGACTTTCGACTCTTTAAAGAAAGAATGGTTCACTTGATTCAGAGCAAGCCTAGCTTGATTGGGCAAGGTGTTCTCATTTAACGGGTGGGATTCAGAGCAAGCCTAGCTTGATTGGGCAAGGTGTTCTCATTTAGCGGGTGGGATTCTGAGAGGCTGAGTCTGTACCCAGGAGCATAGCATGGGCAGAAGTGGCCCGGAGCCCAGCCCTGCTGACCCACGGCCGCAGCGGCAGCTGGGAGACTGGGCAGAGTCGATGCCTTTGCTGTGTCTGCCCTAGGACTGGGCAAGTTACATGGTAGTGTCCCTGAGCCTCAACCCTGGACCCAACAGTGTTAGACCCTGAGTGCTAGACAGCGACTGTTGTATATACTCGGATACGCTCTCACCTGTCTTGATGACTCCGAGTCATGGATCTGAATCTAGTGAGTGAACGGTGCTCTCAGGTATTGTAGTTGCTTGCCCTACCCTGAACAGTCCCAGGCGGCCATTTGGTCATCATTTTTTAATATATATTATTATTTATTATCTGGTTGTGCCGGGTCTTTGTTGCGGCACATAGGATCTTTAGTTGAGGCCTGGGCACTCTTAGTTATGGCACGTGGATCTCCTTCCTTGCCCAGGGATGGAACCTGGCCCCCTGCATTGGGGGCATGGTGTCTTAGCCACTGGACCACCAGGGGAGACTCATTTGGTAAAATTTTTATCCTACACCCTCGCTGTCAGTCCACATAGCCTCACCAGAGCACCTCACGCTGCCTCACTCCTCCTAACTTGCAGCTTGCATCTGCTGTGGTCTGGGAAGCCAGAGAAAGAGGCTTTTTAGGACTGGGTCCAGAGGCTGTGAGTGAGGGACTCTGTCCCCTCGAGGGGTGACTGTGACACCGAAGGCCCCTCTTGGAGGTGCCCACTTCAGGTTTACTTGTATTAATAGATTTCTTGTGTTTTGGGAATAATACCTTACACTCTCTATTCTTGGGGGAATTTGTGGTTACCAAAGAGGAGACCTCTGGGCAAGTGGGGTGTTGCTGTTCCATGTTTCAAGTTATTTGTTTGTTTGGCTGTACCATGTCTTATTTGGGGCATGTGGGATCCAGTTTCCTAACCAGACATCGAACCTAGGCTCTCTGCATTGGGAGCGTGGTTTTTTTAGGCCGTGGACCACCAGGCAAGTTCCACACATTTCCAGTTTAAAAGGCCTAGAAAAGACCATAATATGGCAGGAGTGACTGGTGAGATCAGTGAGCACGTGTGTGAGTGCCAGAGCTTGAGGGTGCTCTGGGTGGGGTGCGCATGATGCCGAGGGTCAACAGGGGCTGGAGCAGGGTGAGGGATCCCCTGGGGTCAGGCTGGTGCGCTCTGACCACCCTGCTCCCTGCACGTAGATCATGTTGCCTTGGCCCAGCTCGGCTGTATGCATGTACCTTGGCATTCCTGGGGATCTGGGCCCATGCATGAGGGCGCTAGGTAGCAGGCCCCTGTCTCTGGGTTTCCTGGTCTCCTGGGGGAAGGGTCCCTAGCTTTGGGGTCTTGTTGTTAAAGCCACGTGCCAGTATTGTGCATGTTCTTTCCCTAAGGTTTTTCCCTCCATCTTGTTCCCCCCAGTTGCGTTATCTTGGGCAGGAGCCCACTGAATTCTGTTCTTTCTCAAAGAAAAATCTATCCTCATGAGCGTGTGAGGATGCAGCGCCCTTTCTGTTGCTTGGCCCAGTCCTCCAAGGACCTTAGAGGGATCCCAGTTTGACTTCACAGTGACTCCTTGGCCAAGCCTTGTTTTGCTTGTTTGCTTGCGTTTAATTTGTCTTTATCAAAGTAATGTATATGCATCTTTTTTTTTTAACGTCAAACAATACTGAAGGGCTAACACAGATAAAGCAGCCATCACTCCCAGCCCACCTTGCTCCCCTCATTCCAGCCCTCCAGACCGGTTCACTATTCTCAATTCCTTTCGCTTCTCCTTTCTGATATTCACCTCCATACTCTGAAAAAAGTACATTTATCCCACTACTTCTCAATTTACCAATTTTGGACATTACCTATTGCCTCCATGTAACTGCCTTTCCTGTTAATATCATTCTATCACAATTTGGAGTTAAATTCACAATATAAATACCATTCTCTGCTGAGCTTAGCACTGACCTATTACTTCTTTAAAAAGAATTCATTATTGTCTTCACCTGCTTGGTTTTTCTCTGTCTAGCTCTGATTCTTCTCAGTACACCAAAAGATCAAGAAAACGTCTATCAGATTTCTTTTTTTTTTTTTAATTTTTTGGCCCCACTGTACGGCATGCAGGATCTTAGTTCCCCGACCAGGGATCAAACCCTCGTCCCTGGCATTGGCAGCCCAGAGTCTTCACTACTGGACCACCGGGAAAGTCCCTCTATCATGTATTTTATCTATTAGTTCATTAATAGGTTCCTTTTTTGTTTTCTGGACACTGGGCTATCTCACCTGTAAACTTCTTTAAAGTTTCTTGAAAGCAAATGAAAGTTTAGTTCATTTTAACTATTATAGTGACTGTGCCTCCTCCTCTGAAAAGGCTTTCTGGACAACCCCCACCTCGCCAAGGCTGCCCCTCCTCTGGGCGCCCCCAACTCCCACTGTGGTCCCCTGCTCTCACCCTAACACTGACCTGCACTGAACTCAATCGCCTGTTTTCTTGCCTGCCACTCCTCCTCCCCTGGGGGTTGCCAAAGGCAGGGTGAGTCCTGCTCACTGTGTGTGGTCTCCCTACGAATGCCCAGGGGCTGGTGGGCACATAGGTGCTCAGTGAATATTCACTGGACTCCGCATGTGCTGGGTTGAAATGCCAGTGTGATGATACAGTCTGGGTACTTCAGCGATGTTTTTTGCCCTGTGCTCCCTTTCCACCTGCCCCTTCTCTCAGCTTCCTTCCTCGGGTTCAGAGGCCCTTCTGGGCCTGTTTGGACTGAACAACAGTCTTTCCCAGGTGAAGCTAGCAAAGGCAGGGTTTTCATTCCCGGGTCTGTGCTGCATCCCAGCCCCCTCTCCCCCCAGATGGGCCTCAAGCATCTCGGGGGCCTTGGATTGGTCCTCGTCACTTTGTAATCCCAGCCCCTGCCGCCCAGCTCCCCAGACTGATGGCTCCATAGATGAGTGAGGTTGAGGCTCGCTCAGTCAATCAATCAATAAACCAATCAGTCTTCCTCCACTCAGCCTCTCTGCTCCCAGGCATTTCTCATTATCCAGCATCTGGATGATCAGAAGGAAAAAGAAGCCTCTGCATAAAGGTGACCCCATTTCAGGTTTCGCCGTGACTCACTGATTATTGAGAAACAGGAAGAGCCAGAGAAGGGAAGACGAAGAGGGGGGCCAGGGATGCTCACCCGCCCCATCCTCTGAGGGGGACCTTCAGGGAGATATTTGGTCACTAGATTGAGGGCCGCGTGCGGGCAGGGACCGTCCTGTGCACTGCTTCCTCCCCAGAGCTCAGCACAAGTCCCACACGCTGTAGACACCGCGTCATAGCTGATGTCTGTCTGCAGAAAGGAGGCAAAGACAGAGCCCACATCCAGGCCTGTTTCGAAAGGGGGACTTGGGATTGTCCGGGGTGCCTACTTGGCTCTTAGTCCTGGGTCTTGGCCAGCCCAGGGAAGTTGCTGATCTGTGATGTCCACAGGGGCCCCACCCTTGGAAGGACACTGATCCGACAGCTGGCAGCCAGTGAAAAGGGAGAAGCCACCACCCTCTCACCTTCCTGAGCAGGCAGCCACTTCCTTGAGGCAGCCCCAGGAGAGGACACCCCATCCCAGGGCCCGTTCAAAGTGTCCCTCCCACCACTGGTACCCAGCGCCTCCTGAGCAGACTCGGGCCCCAGGCTGGCCTTCAGCCAGAACAGCCGCCTTGCTCAGACCCTCCTCCTTGGTCCTCCTACCTGGGCTCTCAACTCTCAGACCAAAACGGGAGAACCCAGAGGGCCAAGAACCGCAGAGGCCAGGCCTCACAGCACCATGGCCCAGGGCTCTCCCGGCCTGGGCTCACCCAGGGCTGGGGCAGGGGAGGCTGACCCTGAAATAAAGCTGATGGCTGCTGGCCTGTGCCTCCTGCTTCCCTAAGAAGCGCTGCTCTTGTGGGTGTGGTGAGTTTTGGGGGGGGAGCATTTAAAGCAACACTTTGATGCTTCTCCAGGAAAACTGCATTTATTTTTTTGTTACTTTTAGGAATTAACTTGCGGTTCCCAGCCCCTCCCTCTCTCCCAGAAAGGAGAGAAAAAGAAAGAAGAAAGGGTCTGCATTGTCCCAGTGATTGGCACCTTCTGTGAATGAGGGGTCACCGCATCGGGGCTGTTCCTTTTCAAGCGCCCCCTTCTCCTCTGCACGCGGCATTCACGCTGGAACATTCTTTCTTTCAAAGCTTCTGTCTTTCTCTCCCGCTTTGTATCTCTGCTTTCCTTCCCTTCACTTTCCTGCCTTTCATTCTCAGCACTCGCCCGCTCCCTCGGGGACCGCCGGCTTCTCCTTCTCTTTTTTCATCCCTTTTCTTCTTCTTCCATTCAGTTCCTTTTCTTTTTTGCCCCCCTCCCTTTTTTAAAAATTCTTTTTTCCTTTTTAGTTTTGAATAGTGCTTCTGTTTTCAAGAACCGGGATGAGCAGAGAAGTCGGTTTATTTGAGGAAGGGAGAGTGTGGAGGTTTTAATCACACACCACCACCGCCCCCTGCCCCGTGTGCTCTAGATGTGTGAAAAAGAACCACCACGCAGGACACCGGCTCCCTCTGGGGTCTCGCTTTGAGAGGGGAGGGTGTTTTGAGAGGGAAGGGTCTCCATCAGACAAGAGGGAGCTGTTCATCACAGGTCAAGCGGTTCTTGCTGAGAAACCCTGAATTGGTCACCAGGATGCAGACACAGCCCTGGGGATGGTCTCCCTTTCTGCCTGGCCCCAGAGCGGGCCTTAATGTATGCTGAGGGAAGGACCTGAGGTGGGCACAGAGCCGCTAGACCTCCCTTCTCTGTGGGAGCCTGGCCCCCCTGGCTGGGGGAGGGCTTGGGGAGGCCGTGGGCACCTCGGCCAGGGCTGAGCCCAAGGAGGAAGGCTGAGCCGTTGCAGGCAGCATCATGGGGTTTCTGGTTTGGCCCCGGTGGTCCCGGCCTCAGGGCAGCAGGCCGCCTCGGCTGGCCCTAGAGTCCTGCACAGGAGGCTGGAAACCTGGAACGGCAGAAAGGAGGGGTCTGGCCACAGTGGACTGCTCCAGGCAGCTGAGCAAGCCTTGGAGTTTAGACAGGTGTGACTGATGGAAGGCCTGACAGCTCCAGAGCGCTGCAGGGCCTGATGGAGTGTTGAAGCACACGGAAGAGGATTTCTCTCAGGGAACCCCCTGCAGGATGAGAAAGCAGAGGCCAAGGCCAGAGCCCGGCATCTCTAGGGAGGAGGAGACAGAGATTCAAGGGCAGCACGACTGACTGGAGCCGCCGCTGCCGGTCAGGGCAGGGACCCAGCCGCATCCGTGGAGGAAGGTGGAAGGGCAAGCCAGTCCCACCAGGCACAGCAGTGGCCTGAGCAGGGCGGGACAGCGAGCAGGCTCACTGGAGGAGGAACATCAGAGAAGTGGATCTGAACACCCCCAAAGGATGATTTATCCAGGAAACAGGGTGAAGCACCTACTGTGTGCAAGTACAGTGGGCGACATACCCTTAGGAGGAGGACAGCCTGGGGCTCCGAAGGGCTGTGCTGTGTCCTGCCTCTATGTCTGGGTAACTGAGATGGGGGAGCTGTGGGTGGGGATGGCAGACCCTGCCTCCAGGGACAGTAGGTTTGTGCTCCAGCGGAGGGATGGAGGTACCCAGCGTGCAGACAGTATCTCTTGCAGCGTCTCCCAGAGCCGAGATCCTGGGGCCAGGCCACAAAGGGTACCACCGCCCCCCTGGCCCTGCCCGCCTCTTAAGACTACCCTCTGCCAAACTCACACCTGCCAGGGCGAGTCTGGAGTCTGGCGGCCCATCGGGTTTTTCCAGTTTGAGCAAGAACATCTCCTTACACGCCATTAAGTCTCCCCCAGCACCTGGCCTGGAGATGAAAGGGGAGCCCGGGAAGGCAGCTCGCTCCTGGCAGAGGCAAGAAGGTGATCAGGCTTCAGAGACAGACAGGTTTCCTGGGGCCCCCAGCCATCCCCTTTTCCAGGGTGGCAGAGGGCCCGATGGTCAGTCCTCCCTTCAAGACCTGGCACAAGGAGCTGGCTCTTCTAGGAAGTCGCTTTGTGGCCCCAGGCCAATTCCCAGATGCTAATAATAGTAGCAGACAGGCTGCTGGTTTCACACTTTACATGTTTTCATTTCTGAGGGCAGGTCCTGTCGGCGCCCAGCCCCACCTTAGTCAGGAGAGAGTCGAGAGGATGGGAGGAAGCAGAGGTGGGATTTGAATTCAGGCCTTCAGATTCCAGAGTCTCAACTCTAAACCAGCACTTCTCAACCTGTCTTTAAGTTACAGTAAATCTACATGCGAACAAGTTCTGTTCCGAGAGCATGTTCCTTAAGTCCAGTTTGTTCGTGAGTCCAACAGAGTTAGTCTGGGTACCCAACTAACACAATTGGCTATATAGTGAAGAGTGAGGAGAGTTAGTCACTCAGTCATATCCAGCTCTTTGCGACCCCCTGGACTGTAACCCTCCAGGCTCTTCTGTCCATGGGATTCTCCAGGCTAGAATACTGGAGTGGGTTGCCATTTCCTTCTCCAGGGGATCTTCCTAACCCAAGGATCGAACCCATATCTCTTGTGTCTCCTGCATTGGCGGGCAGATTCTTGACCACTAGCGCCACCTGGCAAGCCCCACCCAGAGTATGTGCTATGCTATGCAGGCTGTGGTCGGTACTAAATTAGATAACACTCTTAGATTTGGCGCAGGCTGGCACTGGAGTTCTCAGGACCGCCAGCCAATCTGCTAACATCAGGATTATACCATCAGTTGAACAAGAATAAGAACACTGCCTACACAGGTGCCTCCCATACAGACGGCTGCTCAGACCCGGCGGGGAGGACCCAGTGGCATCGTGCCCGGAAATGGCTTTGTAAACCGTCAAGAGCTCTGCCTGGACGAGCGGGTGTGCTTGTTCCCTGCCCAGCCTATGTTTCTGGGTCCCAAAAGAACTTGTTTCATCGTGTACTTTGGCACTCAGATCTGGGGGTGTTCGGAGAAGGCTCCGCGTGTTCCTGAACCAGGACCCTGCACAGTCACGCCCACAGTGCAGGAGGGAGTTTGGGCCGTGGCTCTGGCCCACACACGTGTGCGTGTGCACATGCGCAGTCTTCACCCAAGAAGCCTCCTGGACATTTTAGTTTGAAGGAATCGAGGCCATCCTGGGGGGCCTTAGACTCTCCCCTTCACCCTGTGACCTGTTGGGGCTCTTTGCTGAGGGTGGGTCATCCCAGCTGGTAACATTGAGACTAAGAAGGTACCCAGTGGTCCCAGAAAGAGACACTGCATTCTGGTGAGAGGAGGGTTGGGTGTTGTCATTCTTTTAGAAGCGTGTTCTCTTTAAAATTACCTGTTCATTTTTTGGGCTGTGCTGTGCGGCTTGAGGGATCTTAGTTTCCCGATCAGGGATCAAGCCCAGGCTCCCTGCAGTGGAAGCACAGAGCAATGGCCACTGGACAGCCAGGGAATTCCCAGAAATTTGGTCTTTGGAGCCACCCCAATGAGTTGAGAAATTTTAGAAAAGAGAAAACATCTGGTGTCTGACGGGCTTCTCCAGGTGCGCCGGGAAAGGACTTTCCACCTCCCCAGGGCTGCATGGTACATCCCAAGAGACCCTCACCCCACCCCTGTCCAGCAACCCAGGGGCTCTTGTGTGGCTCAAAGCTACAGCTGGAGACTTCCTTGAAGTTGCTGGGTTCAGTTCCAGCATCTCTCCCCATGTACCTGATGTGGTTACTTTTTGTCCCTCAAAATAGTAGCTGCTTTTCCAGATGTTGATGCACTTAGCACTCCTTTGTAGGTCTTACTGCAGACATATATAGTGATATTAAGAAAGTATCAGGCTTCCCCGGTGCCTCAGCGGTAGAGAATCTGCCTGCAATGCGTGAGATGTGGGTTCGATCCCTGGGAAGATCCCCTGGAGAAGAGAATGGCAACCTACTCCAGTGTTCTTGCCTGGAGAATCCCATGGACAGAGGAGCCTGGCGGGCTAGAGGGCATAGAGGTCGCAGAGTCGGACACGACTGAATGACTGAACTCACAAGAAAATATCAAATATTCGGGGGCTGCGAGTGAATCCCATAGTGTGTTTATATATATTGCAAGGGTAAAGCAGAGAATTTCCTTTCATCAGATGATAGCACCTGTGCCAGGTACTTTCACTCACGTGCTCTCAGCCATGTAGGAAAGGCAGCTGTCCCTTTTGCACTTGAGGAATCTGAGGGTCTGAGAGATGAGGCAACTTGCCCCAAGGGCTCACAGCTGGGAGGTGGCCGGGCTCGCTCCAGGCCCTCCTGCTGCCCTCGGTCGTGGGGCCTCTCCACGGCCCTCTCTGAGGAACCTCAGCGCCACAGGCTGTCCCCACAGCAGGCGGTGTGCAGAGGAAACCCCCAAGTCCACCGCAAACACCTCTGGTGAAGGCCAGACATTTGGTTAGTTTATAATAGTCGCCTGCACTAAACTCATTTGGCCTTTGCGTCACGTACCACATGCGTTTGAATTTTAGCGCCTGGGGACAGGTGGTCCACAGCTTAGCACTCTGCAGGTGAGGCTTTCTAAAGCAGGGGTCCTCACCCTGCAGGTTCTAATGCCTCATGGTCTGAGGTGGAGCTGATGTGATGATAATAATAAAGTAAAGTACGCAGTAAATGTAATGCACTTGAATTGTCCAGAAACCAACCACGCCCCCGCCCTACCCCACCCTGCTCCTATCCCTGGAAAAATTGTCTTCCACGAAACCAGTTCCTGGTGCCAAAGAGCCTGAGGACTGCTGCTCTGAAGGGCCTCAGTGTCACCCTTTATGATCCAGACCAGAGGAAACTGGCATGCACTCTGGGCTGAGCTGGCCACACTGGCCACCTTCTCTGATGTCTGTGGACCCGCCTGCCCCCAGTGCCCTCCGGCCAGGCCCCCCAGCGGTTTCTGGTCTCTGCCCTCTGGTCCTCCTCCCACCTCTCCTCCGGCCTGCAGGTGAGAGGTTCCCCAGCCCCTACTAGTCCCGGGAGAGTTCAGACCCCTCGGGGGCTGGCTGCCTCACCCCCGTCCAGGGGCTCCAGCCTCTTTCCCCTGCTTTCTGTCCGCAGTCTGCCCTGAACTTTCTCATCTCACGTCTGCATGTCTCAGGGTTGCCCCTTGGCCCCACCTTAATCCTCCTGGCTGGAGTGCAGGCGTCCACCCCTCATGTGGGTTCTGACCCATGACTCACCATGTGGCAGTGCGGGTCATGAGGTGCCTAAGGAGAGAGCTGGCATGGTACTGCCGCTGACGATGGCTTGCGTGGATGGCTGCGTGCGGCTCCTGTCTGCGTGTGTACACTCGGGCTGAATGTTTCCCCAGCTGTCCCTCCCCTCCGGAGATGCATGGAGGCATTACGTGAATGAGAGAGGCATTCTTTACTCCTCTCCTGGCATAAATCTGGGCTCGACTTGGGTGTGTGGGTGACTGCAAAATCAATGTTGATTGCGGACGCTGCCAGGGACGCTGCTGGGCTGGAGGCCCAGGATGAGTCACGCCGGCTGCCTTGAGCGAGGGGAGGGCTCCGCGGCCAGGCTGCCCTCCTCGGCCGTCCTCGGCCCTCGGCACATTCTCTGCCTGCTGCTCTTCTGCCATTTTCCCTTCCCTTCATCTTTCGCTGCAGCAGATGGGGAGGTGGGTAGGGGTTTCCGACAAGTTTTCTTCTTCCTAGACTGTCCCGGCCCCTCTCTTGTGTACTGCATCCCGTAGATCATGCTCATTGGACCGATGAGCTCAGCTCTGGGAAGTGGAAAAGGGATCCTGTGTCACAGATGAGGGGCCTGAGGCACCCCCAAACCAATATATAAGGGGGTGAAGCCAGACCCCAGAGCCAGTGGAGTCTCCATTGACTCCCAAAGTGTCTGTTAACTTGCAAGAATCTTCTTGACACCTTAAAAAAAAAAAAAGCAAAGTTACTTTGTCTTTTTGTGGCACCCCATGCTTTTTGTGCTTTTTCCCTCTCCTGTTCCGTGGTTCTTCGTCTTATCTCTGAAACCAAAATGTGAGGTCCCCGAGAATGGAGTCTGTTTCCCACCAGCCGCCGTCACTAGCCTGGCCCAGGCCGTGGATGATGAATGGAATGGTAACAGCAGCAACAGCTCCTGGTAATCGAGTCCTTAACTGTGTGCCACCAGCCGTGTTATCAAACACGGCACAGGCGGGCTGACTGTACTGCCCACTTTATGTAAGGAGCGCGAACGTTTGCACGTGTTGGTCTCCACTGGGGGCCTGGAGCCCATCCCCCATGGATACCTGTATTTCCCTTCTTTCCTTTGCCTTAAAGAGCACTTAAGGGACTCCCCAGGTGCTCCGGTGGCTAAGACTTCTGCCCTCCCAGTGTGGGGGCCTGGGTTCTATCCCTGGTCAGGGAACTAGAGCCCCTACACAGCAGCTGATCCCACAGGCCACAACTAAGACCTAGCACAGCCAGAATTTTAAAAAAAATTTTTAAGCACTTAAGTTAGACTCAAGAATGAAACCCAAGCTTCACCTACTCCTCTCGTGTGTATCCTAGATGAGATGAGTGGGTGAGTTACTCATTTATACCTTGGTTGCCTCTTCTGTAACGTGGGTTTGTTTCAAGATGTCACACTTGGGACTTCTCTAGCCTTCGATTCGTTAAGACTCTACACTTCCAATTCAGGGCCAGGGAACTAAGGCCCCACATGCAGCGTGGTATGGCCAAAGGGAAAAGGAAAAAGGGAGTCGTGCTTTCTGCCCATGATCTCATCAGGCAAGAAAGTCTGGCCTGAAGGAAGGGCTCAGTGTGCGGGGGATCCTTTCCATGTCACTGCTCCTTGTGTTACAACAAGGAGACCAAGTCCCAGGGAGGCTGAGGAACTTGCCCAAGGTCACCTAGCTCGTCTGTGCAGAGATGGGGGTGCAGGCTGGGCCTGCCAGGCCGAGGGCCGGGTTCCTCTCCCCTCTGTGTGCCAGTCGCCTAAGTCTTGTCCACTCCCTGCTACGCTATGAACTGTACCCCACCAGGCTCCTGTGTCCATGGGATTCTCCAGGGAAGAATACTGGAGTGGGCAGCTATTCCTTTTTCAGGGGGATCTTCCTGACCCAGCTATCGAACTCTGGTCTCCTGGATTGCAGGCAGATTCTTTAGCGGCTGAGCCACTGACTGGGGAAGAAGCCTTGAGGGGCTGTCCTTCTATGCCTTCCCTACCCATCTGCTGCTGCCCATCTCTTCCTCCTTGGGCCCTGCTCCTGGTTTTCCTGATGTGCTTAGCCCGCCTTTTAGGGGAGAAACAGAGAGGTCATGTCATTGACACCTCCTTGGGCTTGGCAGGCCTGCATCACTGGGCCTTGTTGCGTCCTGAGGCCGGGCCTTGCCAGCTGCTCGCGTGGGGCGGGCGGGAGCTGCTCCGGAAGGGCCTTTGAGCCCCAGAACTTCGTGGCCACCAACACTTCCTCCCTGGCCCACAGCACAGCTCAGCTTCAGCAGGCGCTCAAGCTGCCCGTGGACTCCTGAAGGGGTCCAGGGCCCCTTTCTTCTCCATGTGGCTCTGGTTTCCCAGGGGACTTAATAGCATTTTCCACTGGCTCCCATGTTTTCTCTGTCACTTTGAGACACGGGCCCGGCTATGATCGGCTTGCTTTGTTTTCGGTGGTAAATCTGTTTCTCTTGTGTTGAAGGCAGGGGCTGGGGTGTCTGGGCTGGGAGTCACATGACCTTTCCCTCCCAGGAACACAGGAAGAAGAAAAAGGGACATGATTGTAACCTGCTCATATCGCACCTTCACCTCCTACTGGCTTGGTGACTTGGACAAGTAACAGGCTTTCCCAAGCCTCAGCTGGCTCATCTGTAAAATGAAAATAAAGATGCCTGTCTCCCTGGGGTGGCTAGGCTTGCGCGCCTGGAAGGTAGTATCAGGTCAACTAACTGCAGCTAAAGAGAAGTTGGAAAAAACTGACAACCCTTACTTCTGTCTTCAGCTGTGGAGACAGGACTTCCCTGGCGGTCCAGTGGTTAAGATTCTGTGCTTCCACTGTAGGGGGCACAGGTTCGATCCCTGCATGCCACTCGGCATGGTCAAATAAACTGCAGAGTCAGAGATGTGCGCCAGAGAGTCTCCACCGGCCGGTGCCGCCTTTGCTCAGAAGCCATTTAGGATCACGAGGAAGAGTGAGTTATGAAGAGTGGCTGTGAATCCCACTGTCGTGTTGGGAGTGAGGGGAGCTGGGTACCGCAGTATCACTGTGGGCCCCAGACTGGGACAGACCCTGTGTCTCATGCATATGTGCATACGAGGCAAGGTGGGGCCTGGAGGAGGTGTGGGGCTGGGGCAGTGTATGTGTGGACTTTTCCTGAACTGCAGCGATTTCCTGCTGGGACAGGGATGCGAAGGGATGCTGGGCCCAGCTTAACCCTGAGTCTGGGTCCAGCCTTGTTCTCTCCTGAAGGGGCCTGTGGTGCCTCCCCTAGCCTGACCTCAGAGAAGCAGGGCCAAGCCGCCTAGGGTGCCCCCTCTCCCAGTGAGCCCTCATCCGCTGGAACCCCCCACCTGTGATTACTTCCTCCCTGTGGTTGCATGTGTGCTCAGTCACGTCCGACTCTTTGCAACCCCATGGACTGTAGCCCAGTAGGCTCCTCTGTCCATGAGATTTTCCAGGCAAGAATACTGGAATGAGTTGCCATTTCTTTCTCCAGGGGTTAGTGAGGTCAGTAGAGTGTCTGCATGGTGGCAAAGCAGGGGGTCCATTCTGGGATCTGTCTGAGTCTAGCCCTTGGGAAGAAAGATGGCAGGAGCTGATGAAACAGGGTTTCTTTCTTCTTCTTTCTTCTTCCCTCCTCCCTCCCTTTCTCACTCCCTCCCTCCCCTCTTCCCTCTCTCTCTCTTTCTTTTTAGCAAGAGATAAATAAATGTCGCCCTGAGATGACAAGAGAATATTGAAAGAGATAAAAAGGCGAGTAAAAGGGACTAGAGACCAGAAGCAAAGGACAGAGGGGGATTTGGGCTATATACCGCAATGAGGGGAGAGATGAAAGAGGAAAGAAAAGAGATGGGAACGCAGGACCGAGTGGCAGAGCAGAGGATGGGGTTGCCACGGAAACGGAAGGAGGGAGAGGAAGACGGATGGAGAAGGCCGAGGGCTCAGTGCGGGAGGGGCCTGAGACAAGGCTGGGGAGGAGGAAGGGAAGCCAGGAGGGGCTCCCAGGTCCGAATCGGCCCCGGTGTGGAGAAACAGATTGGCAAGGAAATAAGAGCCGACCCAGAAAGCTCATCCCCACCCAAAGGTGGCAGGGTGGAGACAGCTGGGCCCCTGGGGCTGCCCTGCTCTGCAGCTGGGGTCTGCCCTGCCCTACCCATCAGGGACTGCCTCTCTTTAAGCCTCAGTTTCCACAACTGTAAAATGGAAATGGTTCTCCCCACGAGGGCTGCTTGGAAGCCTGAGGACCTGACAAAGGTCAAGCCCAATAAAGGCTCCGGATGTTCCTTCAGTTGTGGTTCTTAGCTTTGTCCGTCAACTTGTGAGCCCAAGTTTTGTTTGTTTTTCCCTGTTACATTACGCTGGTGAACTTTGGGTCCAGATGAGTGTCCCTGTTTCAAGAATAGACTTGCTTTTTGCTTCTGGAATTGGAGAAAAGACACAGAGCCTTACAGAAACATGAAGCCTGCCATTCCTTCTCCTGGGAAAAGGCGCTAGTCCTGGAGCTCAGGGAAAGAAGCACAGACCTGGGGGTGTCCGCCCAGGGCTCGGCAAGGGGCTCTTTTTTTTTCTTCTTCACACTTGAAATGGGTGTTCTCGAAAGGCACAGCAATCCATTCTAGATGTGTGCTCTGCGAGGATTGCACCGTGAGCTCACGGACGTGCTCTCTGCCCTCTCATAGTCTGTGATCTATATGGGGCGCCAGACATGGAGCAAATAATTACACAATTAGACCTGTCCTTAAAGATTGTGGTAAAGTCCAGGAAGGAAAAGTAATAAACTTGTAACTATGTAGAACTTGGAGGACCAGACCTAGCTGGGGAGAAGGGTGGGCAGGGAAGGTTCCTGAGGAAGTGATGCCTGAGTTGAAGCCTGGAGGCTGAGGGACAAGAGAGCATTCAAGACCCCGGGAACAGCATGGGAATCTGTTAAATAAGGAAAGGCCATGTGGCTGGAGGGCGATGACTAAGGGGACAAGCAGTGCTATGAAGTTGCCACATAAGCAAGGGCCAATAGAGCAAGTCCTTACAGGTCTTTAGTGATATGTCTGGACTCGATGCAGCCAGCAGCCTGTGGGGGACCCCGAGCGTATGGGGCGGCTGCCGTGTTTGCTGTGGATGGAAATGCGCTGGGACTCGAGAGCACTCAGTTTGGTGCCCATTGTGGGGTGGGAGCCTTGGGGCCTCAGTTTCCACATCTGTCAAATGACAGCATTGGACAGGAGTGTCCCCAAAGGCCCTTCCAGCCCTACTGATGAAGATTCCAAGACTAGCCTCGAAGATGAGGGGTCTTCAACGAGGCTACTTTCCCGCTGCGGGAGAACCCAGCTTGCTTTATTCGTGGCAAACAAGGCGTTGGGCCAGGGGAACCCTAGCCCGTGGCCTTCTAGGGGCCAAAGGACTTGAGATCAGAGGCATGCGTCTCCCCTGTACCCAAGGAGGGTGCCATGTGCTAAGTATGCAGCTCTATAAGCCACTCAGTGTTTGTTCCTGGCAGTTAATTAGACGCCTTGTTATTTTGGGCTCATTTCTAGAAAGGCTTCTAGGTGGCTCAGTGGTAAAGAATCTGCCTGCCAGTGCAGGAGATGCAGAAGACAGGGATTGGAGCCCTGGGTCAGGAAAAATCCCTAGAGGAGGGCATAGCAACCAACAAAGAGTCACAGGCACTCTCTGTAAGAATCAGGAACCCACTCAGTTTTCCTCAGGACAAAAGGGTGACTGAGGGTCCCCAGGCTGGTGGCAGGGGCTGACCCCTTTCAAGAACCAGGACTCCCCAGGAGTGCATGGCCTTGCTTCTCCGGACATGCTCACCCCCTCCTCCTCGGAGGGCTGGCTCCAGCTGGCTTAGTGTCACTGCCCCTGAGTTTTGGCCTTATTCCACCTCACATGCACCTTTGTATATGAAGAGTTTGCTTGAAAGTGTAAGGCTTGATGCATAGCTGTGCTTCCAAGAGGGGAACCTCCTTGGCCTAAGGCCATCTGGGATGTGAAAAGAAGCAGACTGGTGGTCTCAGCTCCTGTATGAACCGCCTGTGGTGGGGGGGTAGGCATGGGTGTGCTGTGTGGTGGCNCATGCCCCCTTCATTGGAAGCAGAGTCTTCAGTACTGGACTGCCGGGGGAGTCCCCTGCCAGGGCACTGCTGAGCTTGCTACTTACACCTCGAATTCCCAGGCCGTGGAGTGTGGTGCCCGCTACTGCCCACCCCCACACCACCCCCACAGGGTTGTTTTTAGGATTAAAAGGCTTGCCTAGGACCTGAGCACTCAGTCACTGCGTTTGTGGTTAGTTATTGGCAGCTCTGTGTCTCCACACTTGGGCACAAACCCCTCGAGAGCAAGGGCTGTGGGCAAGTTCCTTCTACACCCAGGCACAGGCTGTAGTCCTCAGCTCCAGACTAAAGCACCAGCCTGTCCCTGTGGGAGGGGGATGCACGGTGGCCGGGGGCAGGTTCAGCTTGCACCTGGGTTCCTAGTGTGAGCCTTGGGTGTGGCCCTTTTGCTCTTAGGAGGTCCTCCTAACAGGGCTGGGGGGCCGCCCCAGACACGTGCTCCCATGGGCAGGTGCTCGTCTGCCAATGAATGTGTGTGTGCTCAATCATGTCCAACTCTGCGAGCCCATGGACTGTAGCCTTCCAATCTTCTCTATCCATGGATTTTCCAGGCAAGACTATGGAGTGAGTTGTCATTTCCTCTTCCAAGGGATCTTCCTGACCCAGGGATCAAACCCACGTCTCCTGCATTGGCAGGCAGGTTCTTTACCACTTGCACCACCTGAGAAGCCCTCACCTGCCAATAGAGTGACGTGTAATGGGTTTTTTGTTCCCATTCGCTTCAGGTGCTAGAAGAGGGGTGCTGCCGGGGCCTGGGGCCTGGAGATAAGCACAGGAGACATGCAGTCTAGGAAAACAGCACCGATCCACCTATTTGTAGGAGAGCATAGAGACGCAGACAGAGAGGACAGACTTGTAGAAAGGAGAGGGTGGGATGATTGGAGAGAATAGCCCAGAAACATACGCATCCCATGGGTAAAACAGGCAGATAGTGGGAATTTGCTATATGATGCAGGGAGCTCAACCCAGGGGCTCTGTGACAACCTAGAGGGCTGGGATGGGGTGGGAGGTGGGAG
>SJYV01017837.1:1254949-1267993 GCA_006410875.1 Neotragus pygmaeus
GTGGGGAGGTGGGAGGGAGGAGACATGTGTATACTTAAGGCTGATCTATGTTGTTGTATGGCAGGAACCAACACAACATTGTAAAGCAATTATCCTCCAATTAAAAATAAATTACATGGGATTTGAGGAGGAGGAGAGAGAGGCCGGGGAGGGACTGACATCTCTGCCGACATACTCATCTCATGTCCTCAGCACCCCGGGACTCAGACATAACCTCCCTCTCGGCAGAGATGAGGAGACAGGCTCAGGGCATGACAGGATGAGCCTGAGCCAGAAACGGGCAAAGTCCAGATCTGAATTCGGAATCCAGGCCAAGTCCCAGCACAGGCTCCACCGCTGAGGGCCAGTCCCTCCCCTCGGCTGGCCCTGCCTTTGGGGAAGTCTGGAAAAAGTGCTGAGCTGCTTGTTTTCTCAAGCCCGCAGCTGACACGAGGGCTGCTGCTGGGCACTGCTGGACGCTGGGTCAGATGGGCCGCTCCCCTCCGAGGCGGTGAGGCTCCCCGCACGGGGAGGCCGGGGGGTTGCAGTGGGCACAGCAGTCTCCTCTGGACACCACGGGGGACCTCATTGCCTTTCATCTCCAAGCACAGGGCCCGACCCAGACCAGGGACTTAGCAGATTATTTGTTGCACTGATCAAATGAGTGCTTAGTCTCTGGAGCCTGACGTAGAATCACCCAAACCTTTGATGAATTTGGGACCCGAGAATGGAGAAATCTCTCAAGTCTGTGGTTTTCATGCAAAAAGTCTGCTGCTTTGAGAACTTCCCTGGCGGTCCAGTTAATTTTATTTATTTATTTATTTTGGCCATGCCATGCAGCATGAGGGGGTCTTAGAGTTCCCCGACTAGGTATAAAACCCTGCATTGGGTTCCCCCCTGCATTGGGGATGCAGAGTCTTAACCACTAGACCCCCCAGGGAAGTCCCCCTCCCCCATTCTTTGATGGGGAAACTGAGATGCAGAAGTGACTTTGCTTAGTCACTTGTATGTGACAGAGCTGGGACTTGAGGCCAGGCTGCCTGACTCCCAGCTGAGTGTTCTTTCCAACGCGGGGTGGGAGGGTGAGCTCTCTCCATCAGGGCTAGCCACCCCCTCCCCACAACCCCCAGCCTATTCCAGAGGTTTTCCTTCCATCTGACCCCTTCCACGAGAGCCCTGCTTTAAGCTTAATAGTTTAATCTTTAGTGTCTATTTCAAGGAGGCTAAAATTCCTCTCTGGGGTATTTTATTTTTAGCCAGCTTCAGGAAGGGGAAGCACCTCTGGGCTGTTGGGGGGAGGGAGACACCGGCCGGGAGCCTGCTTCCTGAGGAAGGGCCGCCAGGCACCTGACCGTGGCCGGGAGGAAGCCTCGGGCAGGAGCCGCCCCAGTCCTGTCTTCCCCCTTCCTTATGGAGCGCCTCTGTTGTGCTGTGCTAGACGTTGAGCAGGGTGCAATCTGACGAGGACCCCAGGCCAGGGAGGAGGCCCTCCCACATCCCGGCTGTCAGGGAGAGCTGGGAAGCACCCGGAACTGGGGGAATTTCAGGGAAGCCTGGGGAGCTGGTGGGAGGAGCCAGGAGCTCAGTGGGGTTGGGGAAAGGGCACCCCGGTGGGAGAACCCCGTGCAAAGGCTGGGCTATGCAGAGGGCACTGGTGTGGTAGATCCCTAGGAAGGCAGGAAGCTGATGCCCCGGCTTTGGACCCGGACAGGTGGGCTCAGGGGCTTTTGTAGAAACACCTGTTGGATCAGAGAACGTGGCTGTGAAGCTGGGAGCTAGTTTTAGCATTCACTTCAGCCAGTTTTCTCCAGCTCGTTAGCCATCACAGACTCCTTCTTTCAAATCAGATCTTTCATGAAATTCCAGGGTACATAACAGACACAAGCTATATTTTAATCGGTGTAAACTTGGGTCGTTAAATGTGCAACATTTAGGTAATCAAGAGCAGTGACCTGTTGTGCAAGGCACAGTCATTTAGCATCAGGGCTGACAGGTGGTAACTGCTGTCTGAGCTTGGCCTCGGCACGTAATTTATTTTTGTGTGTTGCCTTGTTCTTGCCCAATATATTTAAAAACCCCAAACATCACATTCACATGGCCAAGCAAATGGTGACAGTTGTACAGTCGAGGTCAGTGTAAAATTAATTATACCTTGGCCACAAAGCCATTGTGTGGGAACAAAGTATATATTTCATTTGAATAAAGATGGGTTTTTTAACATCAGTTTTTAAAAGAGCAGAATCTTTAGTGTTTGCCATTTTGGATCCAATTCTTTTGGGAACTCCTGTACCACTGGGGAAACCCAGCCTCCCTATTTCACAGATGGGAAGACTGAGGCCAGCAAGGGGGCAGGGCTTACCCAGGACCCCCACAGGGAGATGGAGGCCGTGGCAAACAAAGATCACATACACAGAGGGTGTCCTGGCTCCCCGTAATTACCCTGTGCCCTGTTCCCAAGACAGGAATAGAAGGACGTCGGGGACAGACACACCCAGACTTGGGCGAGCCCTTGCTGAGCGGGTGTCTGTCTGTCGTCGGTCTGGCAGCCTTGAGCTGGCAGTGCTCACGCTCCCTTCTCTTCCCACAGCGATGCCCTCCTAGCCAGCCGCCCCGGAATGGAGGGCTTCATGGACTCAGGGACACAGACTGATGCTGTGGTGGTGCTGTCTTTGGCTCAGGCCGCCGTGCTGGGCCTGGTCTCGGAAAATGAGCTCTTTGGAGCCACTATAAGCGCCGAAGCCTGCTACCCGGACCTGGGGCCGGAGCTGTCCGGGGCAGCCATAGGGGAGCCGCGGCCCCCGGGCCCGGACGTCTACCAGCTGGCCTGCAACGGGCGGGCCCTGGAGGAGCCGGCCGAGGAGGAGGTGCTGGAGGTGGAGGCGGCCTTCGAAAAGCACACCCGGCGGAAGACGAGGCCGCCTGTGCGCCTGGTGCCCAAGGTCAAGTTCGAGAAGGTGGAGGAGGAGGAGGAGGTCTACGAGGTGTCGGTGCCCGGCGGCGACGACAAGGATGCCGGCCCAGCAGAGGCTCCAGCCGAGGCAGCCGGCGGCGGCTGCGAGGCCCTGGTGCAGAGCAGCGCGGTCAAGATGATCGACCTCAGCGTCTTCAGCCGCAAGCCCCGGACGCTGCGACACCTGCCCCGCGCCCCGCGGCCGGAGCTGGACGTAGCCCCCTTCGACCCCCACTTCCCCGACCCAGCCCGGGACGCCTTCACCGAGCCCAGCATGGTGCTGCCCAGGCCGGAGGCCCTGCCCGTGGAGTGCGGCTTCGAGCCGCCACACCTGCCCCCGCTGGGCGACCCCGAGCCCCCCACCATGGAGTCCCCGGAGCCCGTGAAGCCGGAGCAGGGCTTCGTGTGGCAGGAGGTGGGCGAGTTCGAAGCGGACGCAGCCGGCTCAACGGCGGAGCGCCACAAGAAGGCCCAGCTGGACCGGCTGGACATCAACGTGCAGATCGACGACTCGTACCTGGTGGAGGCGGGCGACCGGCAGAAGCGCTGGCAGTGCCGCATGTGCGAGAAGTCCTACACGTCCAAGTACAACCTGGTGACGCACATCCTGGGCCACAACGGCATCAAGCCGCACTCCTGCCCGCACTGCAGCAAGCTCTTCAAGCAGCCCAGCCACCTGCAGACGCACCTGCTGACCCACCAGGGCACCCGGCCACACAAGTGCCAGGTGTGCCAGAAGGCCTTCACGCAGACCAGCCACCTCAAGCGCCACATGCTGCTGCACTCGGAGGTCAAGCCCTACAGCTGCCACTTCTGCGGCCGCGGCTTCGCCTACCCCAGCGAGCTCAAGGCCCACGAGGTGAAGCACGAGAGCGGCCGCTGCCACGTCTGCGTCGAGTGCGGCCTGGACTTCTCCACGCTGACGCAGCTCAAGCGCCACCTGGCCTCCCACCAGGGCCCCACCCTCTACCAGTGCCTGGAGTGCGACAAGTCCTTCCACTACCGCAGCCAGCTGCAGAATCACATGCTCAAGCACCAGAACGTGCGGCCCTTCGTGTGCACCGAGTGCGGCATGGAATTCAGCCAGATCCACCACCTCAAGCAGCATTCGCTCACCCACAAGGTAAGGGCGCCATGCGCCGCCCGGCACCCTGGCCAGACTTGGCCCCTGGAACCTCCCCACCAGCCACACCCCCCCAGGGCCTCCCTAGTCTCTGCTCTCTCCTGCCAAGCTTTCATCCAGGGCTTCCCAGAGTGCTGGATGAGACCACTTAGGTGGTGAACATTTCTTTTTTTTCTTTTCTCAATATTTGTGTTCAGTCACTTGAGTCGTGTTCGACTCTGCAACCCCCATGGACTGTAGCTCTCCAGGCTCCTCTGTCCATGGGATTTTCCAGGTAAGAATACTGGAGTGGGTTGCAGTTTCTTCCTCCAGGGGATCTTCCTACCCAAGGATTAAACCCCTGTCTCCTGCATCTCCTGTATTGCAGGCAGATTCTTAACCAGCAGACCACCAGGGAATTCCCAAATGTTTCTTATTTTTATCGTTATATTTATTTTGATGTTGTTGTTGTTCAGTTGCTCAGTTGTGTCCAACTCCTTGCATCCCATGGACTGCAGCACACCAGCCTTCCCAGTCCTTCACTCTCTCTCAGAGTTTGCTCAGATTCATGCCCATGGAGTCAATGATGCCATGCAGTCATCTTATCCTCTGTCACCCCCTTCGCTTGCCATCAATGTTTCCCATCATCGGTGTCTTTCCCAGTGAGTTGGCTTTTTGCATCAGGTGGCCAAAGCATTGGAGCTTCAGCTTCAGCATCAGTCCTTCCACTGAATATTCGGGGTTGATTTCTTTTAGGATTGACTGGTTTGATCTCCTTGCTGTCCAACGGACTGTACATGACCACTGGAAAAATCACAGCTTTGACTAGACGGACCTTTGTTAGAAAAGTGATGTCTCTGCTTTATTTTGATGAGTGTTAGGGAAAAGATGTAATTGAAATTAGTTTTTGTTTATTTGGATTTTGGTTTTTGTGTGTGGGGTTTGGGGGATTTTTTTCTTTTTTTTAAGATATGAACTGGTTTTTTAATTTAACAACCAAAGACATGTTTCTGAATGTGGTTTCTCCCCCCCTAATCCTGACACCTGCAATTCAGATGCAGGTGAGCAGAGAGGACACATCTCCCACCCTGCTGGGGCCCCTTAGGTCAACAGCAAACACTTTGGGGGACTTGCTGGGCTGCAAGCCTGGAGCTCTGCAGGGGCTTCAGCCCCAGTGTCTCAGGCACTCTGAAATTAGTTTTTTAAATAGTAAAACTTTATTCATTTTAAAACATTTGAACTGAAGTGTTTGAAGAATCCCTGCAGGACCCAAGGAGCATAGTTGGAGAATCGCTGCTTTTCCATCTCACAGCTGGGAGGACCGAGGCCAGAGAGAGGCCGGGATGCCTTGGGGAAGTAGATGAGATGCGCAAGAACACAAAGGGCTCCCCTTGCCTCTCGTAATTACTCAAGTCTATCAAAAGCACGTGACTCTCTTTGAAGCAAATACTAAATATATTTCATTGTAGAAGGGAGTGAGGGACTTCCCTGGTGGTCCAGTGATTAAGAATCCACTTTCCAATGCAGGGGACACAGGTTTGATCCCTGGCCGGGGAACTAAGATCCCACATGCCAAAGGGTAACTACACCCACAGGCCACAACTGCTGAGCCTGTGTGGTCTGGAGGCCATGTGCTACAACATGGACCCGATACAGCCAAATAAATTTAAAAAAAAAAAAAAAAGCTTTAAAAAGGGAGTGAATGTAAGGGAAATATTTGTTACGAGAGGTACAGTTGGTTCCAGATACTCTGAAATGAGGCAGAGTGGCCTGTGGAGACAGGTGGTGGAGCAACACCGGCTTGTCCGCTGTGTCTCTAGACATCGCCCTGATCAGTTCTCCCCTGCCTCCCTCCCTCCTGCTAGCCTCCCTGACTCTCAGCCAGCGTCACCTCCTTTGAGGGGCCTTTACATCCAGACAGGCTGAATGAGGCCTCTCAGGTCCCACCATCCCACTCTGGCACTTGGCCTGCGCTGTGGTTTCCACCCAAATCCAACCAGCTTCACACTTTGAAGCTGAATGTGCATGGAGCTGGGGCTTCCCAGGTGGTGCTAGTGGTAAAGAACCCACCTACGATGCAGGAGACAGAGGAAACTCCGATTCGATCCCTGGGTCAGGAAGATGCCCTGGAGGAGGGCATGGCAACCCACTCCAGTATTCTTGCCTGCAAAGTCCTATGGACAGAGGAGCCTGGCAGGCTACAGTACATGGGGTCGCAAAGAGTCAGACATGACTGACCAATATAGCACGCATGTGCATAGACCTACCACTCTCCATAGCTGTGGCCTTAGAGAGGCTCCAGGTTGAACTTGTGTCCGTGTCTCTCACAGTGGACAGTGCAGTGCGTAGGGGAGAAATATCCTGCCAAGCCGAAAACCCAGCCTGTCCCAGCGCTGGGGACTTTTTTTAAAATATATGTTTTAAACTTTATTTGGCTGCACTGGGTCTTAGTTATGGCATATAAGATCTAGTTCCATGGCCAGGGATCGAACCAGGCTCCCCTGCATTGGTAGCGATGAGTCTTAGCCACTGGACTACCAGGGAAGTCCCCTTGGGAACTTTTTCTGCTGCAGCAGAGATGATTGCAGATTTCATTGCAGGTGCTCCTCCATTCAATTGGTGTAGCTACCTAGACTAATGTTAAGAAGGATTCTGAAGCTGAATCTGGCCTTGGCCATAAAACCAGATGATTGATTATTCATGCCTGCAGGGGGCTTCGGTGATGAGAATAGAGAGTGATAAGAACACATGCTGTGTACTTGCCTTCTCCTCTCTGTAGACTTTAAAATCCCCACAAGACCACAAAGTGTTTAAAAAATAACTAAATAATACTGTGAAGAAAAGGGGAAAACAAAAATCAAAGGCTGATAAAACTGAAAACATCCCCGCGATCAGCCTCAGTGTATGCAGGGCACACATCATGCAGTCAGCTCCCCACGGGCAGGGCCCCCTGGTGGTCACCCACGTCATCTTCACTGTGTCAAGCCAGCACACACAGGAGACACGGTCTGTCTGCCGAGAGGGAGACACTGGGACCATGGGGTCGCAAAGAGTCAGACGCGACTGAGAGACTAAGAAACAGCAAACAACAGGAAGTCATTTCCCAGAAGCCCTGGTGCTCAGGTCCGCACGAACACACTCCCAGAACCTGTGTCCAGCGTGCGGTCCTGACCATGGCTCCTGCCCGCCCCTGTCCCCACCTCCCCACAGGGCGTGAAGGAGTTCAAGTGCGAGGTGTGCGGCCGGGAGTTCACCCTGCAGGCGAACATGAAGCGGCACATGCTGATCCACACCAGCGTCCGGCCCTACCAGTGTCACATCTGTTTCAAGACCTTCGTGCAGAAGCAGACCCTCAAGACCCACATGATTGTCCACTCGCCCGTGAAGCCGTTCAAATGCAAGGTACCGGACCCTCAGGCCCCGGGGCAGGACTTGCTCACAAGTGGCCCCGGTGTGTGATCACAGGAGGCGGGACCCAGGCTGGGCAAGGGGGGGCCGCTCCCCCCACCCCACCCCCGTTGGCTGAAACTGCTGGGCTCTTGGGGGCTGGGGGGTCGGTGGTGAGGGTTGAGGTCCTGCAAGCTGCTGAACTGGCTGCTTGTCTTTGGCTGCACTGAGGCTTGTGGGATCTTAGTTCCCCAGCCAGGGATGGGGTGCGGGCCCTTGGCAGTGAAAGTGCAGAATCCTAAACATTGGACCACCAGGGAATTCCCCGAAGTTGCTTTTAGAGAGTTGGGGGTGGGGGTGAAGGTCGCGGTGCAGCCTCAGGGAAGGAGCCCAGGCCGGAGACTCAGTGCTGCTAGAGCTCCCAGCCCTGGGTCTCAGCCTTGGCTCGGGGAGTGTGTCCTCGGCCTCTGGGGTCACATAGAAAAGGACAAAGGGGATGTGATTCGGGCCCAGCCATGGAGCTGGGAGCGGCTCGGGGCCGGGGGAGGACAGGCCCCCAGGCTGACGAGGCCGTGCTGGGACGGGGTGTGTTCCAGGTGTGCGGGAAGTCCTTCAACCGCATGTACAACCTGCTGGGCCACATGCACCTTCACGCGGGTAGCAAACCCTTCAAGTGCCCCTACTGCTCCAGCAAGTTCAACCTCAAGGGCAACCTGAGCCGGCACATGAAGGTCAAGCACGGCGTCATGGACATCGGCCTGGACAGCCAAGGTGGGTGGGCCACACGCCGAGGACGGAGCAGGAGCAGTCCTGGCACGGCGCACTCAGGAGCCTCCTGTCCAGTGAGGGGAGCGGGGAGGCTGGCCAGGCCTGAGACCTCACTGGGGTGGGCTCAGGTCTGGAGAGGGGGCTCCCCGGAGGGCCATCAGCGTGATAACGATGGGACGTTTATGTATTCTCCAAAGGACTTACGTGGGCTCACATAAACAATAATAAAAAGAATATTTGTTGAGTGCTGTGTGCCAAGCCTTTATTAACTCATGTGACCCTCACTGTGAGGTTGGCTTTCTTATTACCACCATTGTACAGATGCAGGCACTGAACGACAGAGAAGTTAGGGAACTCATGCAAGATCATCACTGAGACAGGGCATTTTTAACACATTATTTGACCGGAGATGTGTTAATATGTCTTTTATTACCCCGATGTTATTGACTGGAGACATATCAACATGTTTTTAGAGAGTGATATAATTAACGTCACCATGCAAAGTTATTAGAGCTTAAAATTGATCAAGGGTTCATTATACAACTTATGATTGTCATAATTCACATTTTGCTCTGTTAGATTTTTGTTCCAACCTCGTGTATATTATAAACGCAAGTTTATTACCATAAAATTTCAAAAATGACACATTATGAAATTTTGAGTAAAACAAGAATTTTTCAGTGAATTTTATGCAGTTACTTCCTCTCATTGTCTAAGCAACATAAATACTAGTGTCTCAGAAGATGATAGTTCTTCAGAATATAGTTCTGATTCAGACGATGTATTAGACCAACAAAGAGACCAAAAAAAAAAACCTTAGTGTTTGATTGGGATAATCAAAGTGAAAATGAAATTCATGGTGCTGGAGAAGACTTTATAGGTGTGTCAGGTATAACTGTTGAATGTAAGAATCTGCAAAGTGTTAGTGAAATAACAGAATTAATATTTGACTGGCCAAAATTAAAATTACTGGTCAAAGGCATTAGTTTCTGCAAAAATCCCCCCGTCGATAATCAGTTTGAAAATGGATGGGAAGGAAAGTAACAAAAGGGAAAATGCCAACTGAAAGATAAGGGAGAGCCAGGTGAGGTCACAACCCCAGGTACAAGTGGGAGGTTCTGTGGGCATGCAGAAGGGAGCCCTGAGCTTCCCAGTGGCCAAGGCAAAAGGGGTAATACAGTCAGTCACACTCTTCCTAGTGCCTGGCAGAAGGAATGCAGCCCACATACTCAGGAGACTTTTGCTCACCTCTGCAGTTGGCGGAGGTTCCATTGGCTGCTGGTTATAACATCCCCACGTGTTAGTGATGACCTCTCCCCTCAACACTGGTCAGTAGTGGAAGCACCTTATTCTTTCTGGCCTCATGGGGAGGAGACACTTTAAAGATTCTGCAAGAAGGAGTGGACAGCCACACTTTCAGAAGGTTCCTTGTATAGTCTGGAGCTATTTGACTTTCTGGAGTTCCTTCCAAGACGCATAGCTAGGAATGTGTGTCGACAGTCACTGGGTGGGTTGACTTGCCGTGTGAGGTTACTCACGAGGAGCCAATCAGATGCTGGGGCGTGATGGAAATAACCCTGCTTTAGCTTTGGAACAGTGAGTGGCCTGGGGTTTTCTGGTAGAAACAAGTGTCCTCAGTTTTCCATTCTCCCTGAGTGAGGATGAAATGCTGTTGGCTGCATATAGATGCTCTGTTGCACCTTTGTGTTGTCATCACCTGGGATCTTGCTAGAACTGCAGACTCACCTCCACCCCAGACCTGCTGAATCAGGATCTGCATTTCAGAAAGATCCCTCAGTGATTTGTTTGCACTGGAAAACTTGAGAGGCATCACATGAAGTGATGGTTTTCAAATTTGAGCCAGGGAGCATGAGAATCACTGGAGGCTTGTTAAAGTGCTGAGTCCCAGCCCCCAGAGCTTCTCATTCTGTAGGTCTGGAGTGGGGTCAGACCATTTGCATTTCCAAGTTCCCAAGTCAAAGGAAAGCTACCGGTCAAGAAACTCACATTGGGAACCTCTGATCTAAGCTCTAGAGAACCGTTCTTAAATTTGGCTACACATTGAAATCACTTAGAGAAGTTTTAAAGTGCTGATGCCTGAGTCTCAACCACAGAGATTCAAATGTAATTGATCTGGCGTGTGGCCCAGGATCCGGATTTTTTTTTTAAGCACCTTAGGTAATTCTATGCACAGTAGAATCTAAGAGCCAGTACTCTAGTGGATCTGCTAGGAAGCAAGCCCACCAGGAGGGACAGAGCAGGACTGGTCCTTTGAAAGCACCTGTCCCTACAAACCTCTCTCCCAGGGTGTGGCTAAGGCATAAGCTCTTTCCATCTGAGGTCAGCAACCAAGGATGCCTACGATGGCTTTCTTCCTGATTGTACCAGATGACAGTCAGTAAAGCAGGGATTGGCAAGGGAATGGCTGGGGCCCAAGTCACTCATATATAACCTTGGTCTGAGAAGCTCAGGCTTGATCTTGTGCAGGAGGAAGGCAGCATACATTCTAGATAGAGCTATCCAATAAACTACAGGACTGTAATTTAAGAGGTAGATTAATGTTTTTGCAAAAAAAAAAAAAATAAATGGTACAAATTGTTCCCTGGGGCCAACTGGAACTGCCAAATAGAGTTAATAAAAGAAGTTAGGAGGGTAACAAGAGACTTCAGAGGTAGAAATTTTTCCTGGGTCTTTATTTTGTTGTTGTTGAGTTGCTAAGTTGTGTCCAACTCTTTGCAACCCCATGGACTGCCACACACCAGGCTTCCCTGTCCTCCACTATCTCCTGGAGTTTGCTCAAATTCATGTCCACTGAGTCGATGATGCTATCTTACCATCTCATCCTCTGTCCCCCTCTTCTCTTGCCCTCAATCTTTCCCAGTATCATGGCTCTTCGCATCAGATGGCTAAAGTATCAGAACTTCAGCTTCAGCACCAGTCCTTCCAGTGAATATTCAGGGTTGATTTCCTTTAGGATTGACTGGTTTCATCTCCGTGCACTCCAAGGGACCTCAGGTGTCTTCTCCAGCACAACAATTTGAAAGCATCAATTCTTCAGCCTTTATGTAGCTTATTTTTAATCAGCTATATGATAGGAAAGTGTGCCACTAGGATTTAAGGAAGAAACAGCCTAGGGTTTGTAAGATGTGGTGCAGTTGACCTTGTTTTATAGTCAGAAGACTGTGTCAAATACCATGGACACAAGTAACAGACACCCCAATCAGACCAGCTTAAACAATAAGGAAATAAATTAAGAAATGATTTGCAGTCCAGGTTATCTGCAAAGTTGACTGATTCAGCCCCTCAGCAATGACAGGGTGAGACTCCCCCTCTCCACAGCATTGGCCGTGATTTTCCTCATGGTTACAAAATAGCTGCCAGTGGTCTTTAGGGCAACATGCTTCCCTGTTCACCTCCATTGGAAGAGCAAGAGCCTGCTGTCCTTTGCTCTATGAAACCAATGAGAACATTCTCAGAACTCATTAGTAGGCCTTTCCTCATGATTCATTGGCTAAAATTGGGTCCCATTCCTCATCCTGAGCCACTCATTGGCAAGGAGTGGGATTACCGTTCATTCAGTGGTTCTCAATGGGGGACACTTATTTGACCATGTCTAAGAGACATTGGGGGCTCCCCTGGTGGCTCAGACAGTAAAGAATCTACCTGCAATGCAGGAGACTCCAGTTCCATCCCTGGGTCAGGAAGATTGCCTGGAGGAGGAAATGGCAACTTACTCCAGTATTCTTGCCTAGAGAATCCTATGGACAGAGGAGCCTGGGCTGCAGTCCCTGGGGTCGCAGAGTCAGACACGACTGAGCAACTAATACACAAGAGACAGTTGGGTATCACAGCTGGGGTGATATTGGTATCTAGCTGGCAGAGGCCACAGATGCTGTGAAACATCCTACGATGCACAGGCCAGTCCCCCAAAACCAAGAATCATGGTCCAAGGTGTTAATAATGCCAAGGTTGAAAAACCATGCCTTAGACTCAAGGCTACCCTTCGGCTGGGTTCTACTTCTTTCCAAACACATCACATCTCCTAGGTAGATGGGGCAGAATGCACACTGGGACTCCTCCCAGTGTCCTCTGGGCCTCCCTCCCTCCAAAACCCATCAGAAGGCAGCCCCACCCAGGCCTCCACCTCTGTGGAGTTTTCTATCTGGCTTTGTTCCAACAGTAAGAGCTGCTTTATAAAAGATTTCAATTTGATAAAATGACTCTTAAAAGAGTTTTTATCTCATCATCTTTGTTTACCTACCTTGAGTGTTTGGCCTTGGAAAGCAGGGCCAGAGGATACAGCTGGCACCAGGAGAAACAGCCCTTTAAGATAGTCACAAGTAGATCAAAACAACAGCACTTGCTGGGTGCCCCGGAGCAAGCTGATTAACCTCTCTGAACTTGCTTTTGCTCTCCTAAATGGGGTCGCTGTGAGCATTCAGGAGAGGATACATGTGAAGTGCCTGGCATACAGTAGGTGCCAAATAAGTGGTGTGGCCAACATGACACAGCACAGGAATCTTTCATGTGGGAAAGAGGATTAACGAGTCATGTTGCAAAGAATAAATAAGGGCCTAGTGACTTAGGGGGCTTCACTGGTGGCTCAGATGGCAAAGAATCCACCTGCAAAGCGGAAGACCTGGGTTCGATCCCTTAGCTGCGAAGATCCCCTGGAGAAGGGAACGGCTACCCACTCCAGTATTCTTGCCTGGAGAATTCCTTGGACAGAGAAGCCTGGTGGGCTACAGTCCATGGGGTGGCAGAGTCGGAGAAAACAGCGACTTTCACTTTCGTGACTCAGGAGGTGCAAGAGATCGCACTCCCCTCCCCCCCCCCCCCCCCCCCCCCCCCACAGAGA
>SJYV01017837.1:1269740-1290039 GCA_006410875.1 Neotragus pygmaeus
CACTCGGCACACATTTGAGAAGCCACAGCAGGTGGCAGGTCCCCCCAGAGCAGGGCGGAAGAGGAAACCACTGAGTCTTCTGGAAGCCCTGACTAGGAACTGCTCCTTTGGTTCTGCTTCCTGTGTGGGAGTGACCGGCCATTCCCACAGGCAGCAGCCAAGCTTGACTGTGCCCTCTCTTGCAGACCCCATGATGGAGCTGACGGGCACGGACCCCTCTGAGCTTGACAGCCAGCAGGAAATGGAGGACTTCGAGGAGAACGCCTACGCCTACGCCGGTGTGGATGGCAGTGCCGAGGCCAGCGTCCTCACCGAGCAGGCCATGAAAGAGATGGCCTACTACAACGTGCTATAGCACAGGACGGGCCGCCCGGAACGGGGCACGGAGGGCGCGGGGCGTGCGGGCTGCCTCCCCGCAGCTAAGAAATGAGCTGCTGCCCCACTGTCCTGAGCCCGGCCCTTCTACTTGGTCGTTTGCACCACTAGGGACTTGGAGACCAAATGGAGACTGTACTACTGGCCTCAGCTGTGAGCCCGGCACAGGCCCCAGGCGTGGTGGGGAAGGAAGGATGACCCGGGAGGCCCAGGTCCCCGTCTCCTTGGCCTGCTGCTGTGGGAGAAACGTGGACGGGGGCCGTTTGGGGACAGGCCACTAGGGCAGAGGTTCTGTCTCTCTGGGCCCAGCAGAGCTGGGGCGGCCAGTGCTGGGGGGCCGTCCTGATGCCTCCTCAAGGGCCCTGTCACTGGAGGAAGAGATCTCTTGAGCCATGTCGTGTTTCCCTCTGGACCATCTCCTGCCTCTAGGGATGGTTGAGCTCTTGTGCCGGTTGGTCAGCCTGCTCCCCACCCTCACCTGCTCCCATCAGCCCATGGACTGGGAAAAGCCCAGGCCCAGAGCCCCCTTCCCCACCCGGTCCACAGACAGCCAGGCAGGGCCCTCTGCCTTCTACCTCCGGGTGCCCTCCACACTCTGCCAGCCAGGCATGCATGCGGCCCCTAGGAAAGCAGGGTGCAGCCCCAACCCTGGCTACCATCCTCTCCAGCCAGCCCCCAGAAAGCCCCCATCTCACAGCCCTGTTTGGAAGTGGGTGTCCCGAAAGTGGGTTCCAACAAACTGTTAACCCAGGGCAGCACGCCAGGGTCCCCCGACAAAGCCAGGACATGCAGTGCAGTGCAGGAGGCACTTGCTAACAAAGAAAGGTGGAGCCCCCCCAAGTGAGGGGAACAGGGCGGGGGTCACTGGGGACCAAGAGGGGCTGTCCTCAAGGAGGCCAAGGATGGCCTGTGGGGGAGAGGGGGGACTGGAGTTTTTCTTATTTAAGGTCTAATAAGTATGCATTTTGAGGATGGGGACAGCGAAGACTCACCAGAGTCCTAGGAAGAGCAACATATTTTAAAAAGGAAGACCATAGAGAGAAAAGAAACACTTTTTTTTTTAGCAAAGGGGGGTATTTTGAAGGTAATTTATTTCTTTTTCTTTCCAAATCTGCGTCACTTGTTCTTTTCTGATGGGCATCATTTTCTTTTTCCCAGCAGAAGCTTTCTTGTGTGCTGTGCGTGTTTCGTGGCTCCCCAGCCAACCCAGAGCAGCCCAGGGATTCGGGGTGGGGATGGAGGGGGTACTTGCTGGTCTGGCCCTGGAGGATGCGTGCAGCTGTGGGCAGGAAGCCTAGGGAGGCGAGGGCGAGAGGCAGGAGTGGGCAGAGCCTGACAGGCCCTCCACCCCTGCCTGGCCCCTCCAGCCAGTGACTCGCTCAGTGCCTCTCAGAGCAGTGGCCAGAGCTCCCATTGCCTGCCGCTCTCAGCCCCTCTGTCCCCCACTCCTGCTCAGAGCTGAAAGAGACTGCAGGGGCCCCGGGGCGGTGAAAGAGCACACTGAGGAATGCCAGGGCACCCACTCGCACCCTGAGGCCTCCATGATGGGCTGGGAGTGGGGGCAGGCAGGGCCATCCGCAGAGGCACAGGAGGTGAGGCCACGGGCCCCAGGGAGCAGCTGGGAGGAGGTGCCCCCAGAGCTGTGACCTTCCTGAAGGACCAATGGCAACCCACTCCAGTATCCTTGCCTGGAGAATCCCCATGCACAGAGGAGCCCAGCGGGCTACAGTCCATGGGGCGGCAAAGAGTCAGACACAACTGAGTGACTAACACACATACACACACAAGACAGGCCTCAGGGTGGCTGAGATCAGGATTGGGGGGAGGACAGGACACAGAAGCCTCAGGATCAGGCAGCCAGGTGCCCCTTCCTTCTTCACTAGAGTTCATGCTGAGCAGCAAATGAGAGGACTGGGGGTCCTCACCCCAAGTGTGGCTCTCTAGACCCCGAGGCCCCCAGCCTCCCAGGTGCCCGCCATGACGACCCTCAGGTGGCAGTGACCCCGTCACTGTAGATGACATTTTCTCCTGCTGAGCAGAAGCGTTGTCCCCTGCAAACTACCTCTTCCCACCATGTCTTCTCCCCCCACCCCAGGTACCAAAAAACAAAAACCCGTATCTCCTCCTCTTTCCAGCCACCCAGTGGCCTTGGTCTTGGAAGCCCATAGGACAAGGTCCAGCCCCCAGGCTGGCACTCTCCTGTCTTCCCCCAGCCCCGCCATCAGCACCAGCCCTCTGGGAGGTTCCGTACTTGAACAGACCCCCCCCACCCCTGCCCCATGCCTTGGACCTGGGCAAGGCTGAGACAAGGAAGCAGCAGCACAACTCACGATCTGAGCTGGGGGGCTGGGGGGCGAGGGCGGTGGTCTCAGCAAGGCTCCTGTGCTCACCCTGCCCCGCCCCGCCCCCACCTGTTCAGAAGAGGCTCTCGAGCCCTCTCACGTGACCTGGAAACTCCTGGATGAACTCCACTCTAACTTATTTTGACATGTATACGAACCAACTGTTTTAGAAATTCCACTCGTGCAAAGCCCTACTGTGTTTTTATGTTCCTGTTTCAAAGAGAAGTTTACTTAGCAATAATTATAAATAAATGAATATTCTTTAGTGAGGTGACTGCGAATGCTTCTTTCCATGGTTCTGGGGGAACTGGTCCTCACCCCTTCCCAGAAAGGAACCCCCTACAAGTACTTCATTCTCTAGGGGGCCCAGAGGAGCACCTGACCGTCCTTCCCACGGCCACCTGCAGGGCTCTGAGCCCATGAGAAAGGGGTGCCGGCCAAGACCCCAGAATTCCTACCACTTGTAGAGAAAAGCCGCTTTCCCACCAACAGGCCTCCAGGACAGAAGCCAGCTCCTGCCGTCAGGCTGGGCTTCAGAGGCTGTGTCTTCTGGGGCACTGCCAGCCCTTGGCTGTTCGCTGATGGGGAAGAAAGGCTAGAAACCTTGAGCTTCCCCCAGGAGCTGGTCCGAGCACAGCCAGCATGCCAGCCTTTCCTCCTCCAGCCCTGGGACTCCAGTGATGACTGGAAAAGAATGGGCTTAAAACACCTCCATGGAGGTGGGCGCCTAGGAGCCCATCTCAGAGTTTCCAGGTATCGGGTTTCAGGAGCCTACAAGAGCCCGCCCGAATGTGGGAAATGGACTTCGGATTGCCAAGTGTTTTTTTCAAGTCAAGCAAGACCTGAGACCCGGTTTGGGCTTCCCAGGTGGTGTGGTAGTAAAGAATCTGCCTACCAAAGCAGGAGACGGGTTTGATCCCTGGGTCAGGAGGAGGAAATAGCAACCCACTCATTCTTTCCTGGGAAATCCCACGGACAGAGGAACCTGGCAGGCTACAATCCATGAGGTCACAAAGAGTTGGACACAACTGAGCACAAGGCTGCACTTTTAACAGTAAAGGGCCTGGGTACCATCCTGGTCACGGGACTAAGACCCCATAAGCCGCATAGGACGGCAAAAAAAAAATGTCACAACTCTTCCCCAGGACATTTAACACCAAAAGTAGAATATAATCCCTGCATAAAGCACAGCCCTTTAAATTGGATCTGTTTAGCTGTATTGCTTGCTTGCTTGCCAAGTCACTTCAGTTCGACTCTTTCTGACCCTATGAACTGTAACCTGCCAGGCTCCTCTGTCCGTGGGATTATCCAAGCAAGAATACTGAAGATTGCCATGCCCTCCTTCAGGGGGATCTTCCTGACCCAGGGATCAAACCACATCTCTTACATCTCCTGCACTGGCAGGTGGGTTCTTTACCACAAGCATGTCTAACAACTCTATCTATACCTCAGTGTTCTAGTTTTGCCAAAGAATAGTGAAGAGGAGCCCAAGGCTGGGATTCAGTGGCCTGGATCAACTGCACGGGAGCCCCATGCACACTCCCAGACTCAAGCTCTAAGCACCCGTGAGCAAGAACACTGAGGCGGTTACTCTGTGGGACCTGTTTTGAAGACTGAGAAACAGGCAAATCAAGAGGTCTGGAGACGTTTAGAAGGTTAAAACCAACAATAACAACAACAACAACAAAACACACAAAAATACAACCGGAATCAACTGGGAAGTGATTACTCTCAAAAAGGAGAAGACATAGAAACCAGAACGTGCTGGGAAATCCCAGTGAACACCCTCCCAAGACCTGCTGCCCGCTCACCCCCACCCCCTCACCTGGCCCCTTCACCACAGAGGCCTGAGGCAGCCTGGACATTCCAGTCTGCCCCTGCTGGAATCCACCAGCCCTTTGAAGGCGTCTGCCTCTTTAGCCCTGGCTGCCTCCTTCCCCTCAGGGACAAACACAGCAGACCTGTTTTGTGAAGAACTTTTTAGTAGCTAAATATGGCACCATGTGTCCCGAGGGCAATATAAATTACAGTATGCAAAACATACCACCGGCTGAGGTAAAACACACTGTTCCTGCCTCATGTCACCATGAGGGGAAACACACAGATACTTTTAAAAACTTCTTGCTTATTAAAAAAAAAAACGTCCCCTAGAAAGGCCTCCTAACAGGGGCTAAGAGGCTCACCCTCCGCCGCGGGGCGTGTCGGTCGGGGGGGGCAGGGGGACCCCTGGCTGCCTGCTCGCCTCCGGCCCGGCCAGCTCGGCAGCTGGCAGCAACCCTGGCCCGCTACTGCTGGCCCAGAGCTTTGTCCAGGTTGCTCTTGATGGTGTCCAGGAAGTCCGAGGTGTTCAGGAAGTGTTCGTTCAGCTTCACGCTGTCGAGAGAGCACGTGCATGTGAGGGTGGTTCTGGCAGACACACCCCCCCCCCCTCCGCCGGCTGCTGCCCAATCAAGGGCAGCGTCCAGACAGTAGGCCTCTCGTGCAGTTGTGCGGAGGACTACAGGCCAGAGGCTGCCTGGAGCCCACTAAGAGGCCACAATGGGACTTCCCTGGTGGTGCAGTGGTTAAGAATCCGCACTTTCGCTGCAGGGGGTGCAGGTTCAATTCCCGGTCGGGGAGCTAAGATCCTACATACAGCATGGTGTTGGCAAAAAAAAGGGGGGAGGGGCCACAGGAAACTCAGCAGGAACTCAGCGAGGCCTGGCTTTGCTTTTCCAGATTACAACAGGCAGCTCAGTAAAGCTCTTCTGAGAGAAGCTGGGAGGTGGTTGCGGCAGGGGTTGGAAGGTTCTGAGCAGCTGGCCTAGGGATAGGTACCCATTCACTAGACCTGGTGTGGGGAGGCTAGCTAGCTCCAGCCATCACTCAGGGCCATGGACCTGCCCTGTTCCCTGGCAGCCAAGCTGACTTAGGANAAGCAGGATGACAATATACAGCCTTGACGTACTCCTTTTCCTATTTAGAACCAGTCTGTTGTTCCATGTACAGTTCGAACTGTTGCTTCCTAACCTGAATATCGGTTTCTAAAGGCAGGTCATGTGGTCTGGTATTCCCATCTCTTTCTGAATTTTCCACTGTTTATTGTGATCCACACAGTCAAACTGATTATATTCTTTGCAGCCAAAGTTGGAGAATCTCTATACAGTCAGCAAAAACAAGACCGGGAGCTGACTGTGGCCCAGATCATGAAACCCTTATTGCCAAAATCAGACGTAAACTGAAGAAAGTAGGGAAAACCACTAGACCATTCAGGTATGACCTAAATCAATTCACTTATAATTATACAGTGGAAGTGAGAAATAGATTTAAGGGATTAGCTCTGATAGATTGAGTTCTGATGAACTATGGACAGATGTTCGTGACATTGTACAGGAGGCAGGGATCAAGACGATCTCCATGGAAAAGAAATGCAAAAAAGTAAAATGGCTGTCGGGGGAGGGCTTACAAATAGCTGTGAAAAGAAGAGAAGTGAAAAGCAAAGGAGAAAAGGAAAGATATAAACNGATGCCATGATCTTCGTTTTCTGAATGTTGAGCTTTAAGCCAGCTTTTTCGCTCTCCACTTTCACTTTCATCAAGAGATTTTTTAGTTCCTCCTCACTTTCTGCCATAAGGGTGGTGTCATCTGCATATCTGAGGTTATTGATATTTCTCCCGGCAATCTTGATTCCAGCTTGTGCTTCTTCCAGCCCAGCGTTTCTCATGATGTACTCTGCATAGAAGTTAAATAAGCAGGGTGACAATATACAGCCTTGACGTACTCCTTTTCCTATTTAGAACCAGTCTGTTGTTCCATGTCCTAACTGTTCTAACTGTTGCTTCCTGACCTGCATATAGGTTTCTCAAGAGGCAGGTCAGGTGGTCTGGTATTCCCATCTCTTTCAGAATTTTCCAGTTTACTGTGATGCACACAGTCAAAGGCTTTGGCATAGTCAATAAAGCAGAAATAGAAAGATGTCCTTTTCATTATAGGGGACTGGAATGCAAAAGTAGAAAGTCAAGAAACACCTGGAGTAACAAAAGCTTAATTCAAAAAAAAAAGACTTGATATGTGATTATGTTTAATCACATTCTTTAAAATGCTTTAAACTTGGTACAAGATAAAGATGGCTGAGGACAGTCCCGTGCCTGACCTAAGTCCACACACCACAACTATTGAGCCTGTAACACAGCTAAAGTCCATAGGCCGAAAGGAAAAACTCCCCCATGATACATGAAGACCTGACACAGCCAAATAGATAAGTATTTTAAAAAATAATAAGAGCAGGGACTCCCCGGGTAATCCGGTGGTTGAGAACCTGCCTTCCAATTCAGAGGATGTGGGTTCAATCCCTGGTCTGGGAAATAAGATCCCACATGCTGTGGAACTGAGCCCGAGAGCCACAACTAAGACCCAATGCAGCCAAATAAATAAATATTTTAAAAATAAATAAAATAACAAGGCCCATGAGAGGTCTGGACATGACAGAAGGGTGGGCAGAAGGAAACAAACAGGGTTGCTCCTGTCCACCAGGGTGATGGGTGAATCCCGGGGATCTGAAGCAGGGCTCAGGAGACGGAAGCTGGGACTGATCACTGAGCCCAGCCGGCCATGTGCAAGGCCACCCACTTTGGGAGGGAACTACCTTCTCCTTGATGAACTGCCAGATAATACGGGTCATCTCATCGCCGTCCATCTCCACCACTGGCTTCGCCACCTTGATCCTCTTGTCGGCATCTAGAACCAGACACACCCATAGCATATCACAGCCCTGCGATATGTTGGCGGGAGAGCCCTTCTCCTCTTGGCCAGACCCACCCTTCACCACGCAGGGAGGAGTGTCAGCCAGGTCCCACTGCCCAGCATTCACGCCCCCTCCTGCAGAAGCAGCAAGTGAATTATGTGCAGCTGGATGACTCACTCTCCAAAGATGTGCAAACAGATTTTTTTTTTTTTTTAACTAAAAAGGAAGAAAAATGATACCCAGGGAGCTTGGCCTGTGTCAGCGTCAGGATAGATCCCAGGGCCTTGGCTCAAGCATAGGCTCTGGATGCCCCTGTGGGCCAGATGGAGAGAAGCAGAAAGCAAACACAGGCTCCAAATATTTCTTCCCCAAGGGAACAAGAAAGAACATGGCTGGCACTGCTCCAGCTCCTCCCAAGGTGCAGTGGGTACTTTGGACCTTCACCAAGTCTGGTCTAAAGCAGGAGTGGCCCTGTAGAAACCTGTTGGACCTGTTGGGCTGTGGTAGAGCTAGCTCGCTTAATTTTCAGATGCATCTTCTATGAGTTAATGTGATGAGAGCCAATCAATTTCTTTTAAGGTACTTGTTGTTCAGTCGCTCAGTCATGTCCAACACTTTGGGACCCCATAGACTATTGCCTGCCAGGCTCCTTTGTCCATGCATGGAATTCTCCAGGCAAGAATACTGGAACATGTTGCTATTTCCTTCTCCAGAAGATCTTCCTGACCCGGGGATCAAACCCATGTCTCTTTCTTGGCAGGTGGAACCTTCACCGCTGAGCTACCAGGGGAAGACCTTTAAATGTACTAAAGCTACCATAATCTGAATCCCTAAGGAAGGGTCCATTTGGGGCCAGTCCTAAAGGTTTTGGCCTCAGCCTGGGCTCCACTCAAGCTCTGAGCTTCAGGCACAGCAGCCTGTGGACAGCACACCTCAGTGGGGGAGTTCAACGTCAAGACCATAGCAGGCAGCCCTCCCAGCTGTGTATGCAAATGTCAAACCCTCAAGAGACCACAGGGCCCGCTTATTTACAACCAGGTGTCAAGGGTAAATGGCCTTTCCTAAAACACCGCAACACACAGTGCGTATCCTTAAAGAGTGAGGATGGAAAGAAAAACCAACTCAGATGGTAAAGAATCCACCTGTCATGCAAGAGGCCCAGGTTCGATCCCTGGGTTGGGAAGATCCCCTGGAGAAGGGAAAGGCAACCCACTCCAGTATCTTTGCCTGGAGAATCTCATGGACAGAGGAGACTGGTGGGCTACAGCCAATGGGGTCACAAAGAATCAGACACGACTGAGCAACTAACCCTATCACTATCACCATTGATAACAGAGAGAGCAACAGGCATTATTATCACAGTCAAGTGTCAGCCTTCCTCAAAGCAACTGCCCCAAGGAGCTTGGAACGGATCGGAGGTGTGAGCCACAGCAGCAGAGGCTCATTTTGTTTGTGGGGTGGGTCTTCTTGTTTGTTTGTGGCTTGTTTTGTTTGTGGGGTGGGTCATTTTGTAGTAGGTCTTTTTTCTTTTTTTTTTCTTTTAATGCTGTTTGGTGACCAAGGCTTAAAAAACAGGCCCTTTCAACAACAACAACAACAACAAACCTGATTAATAAAGGGGCAAAGAACTTGAATAGCTATTTCTCAAAAAAACATCAATAAGCTCATAAAAATATGTTCAACATCACTAATCATTAGGAAAATGCAAACCAAAACCACAAGGAGATACCACCTCACACCCTTAAGACAGCTACTATCAAAACAAAAACAAAAGGCATAAAGTAACAAGTGTTGATGAGGATGTAAAGAAATGAACCTGTGGACCAATTGCTAGTGAGAACGTAAAACGGTGGGGCCACTATGGGAAAACAGTATGACGCTTCCTCAAAAAATGCTTTAAAATAACTAAAAGCTGGGTCTCAAAAAGTTATCTGTACAACCATGTTCACAACAGAATTATTCACAACAGCCAAGAGGTGGAAGCAACCCAAGTGTCCATCAACAGAGGAATGGAGAAATAAAGTGTGATATGAACATTCAAGAGGAGAAAAGAACCCTTTGGAAACTAATCCAGGATATTTAAGAAAAAACTTACTGCCAAAAAGTTACACTATGTTCATGATTCTGAGTTTTTTCCAAAACTGGGGCCCACACCACTTAAACATGGATGTACCTGCTTTCAAACTAAAGAAGGAAGCGCTTCCAAGTTTCAGGGGTGGATCTGGCCCTTCCTCAACAGCCTTTGCCATTTGTTCTTTTGTTTCAGATTCCACAGTGGTAAATTCCCTTTGGATCAGACTTACAATGTGGTGTTCTTCTATAAACAACATCACCACCTTTCCCAAATACTTATTTGTTTTTGAGAAGAAGATCTTTAATTTTAAAAGCTTCTCTGTTGGAATGGATGAAGAAGATGTGGTACATATATACAATGGAATATTACTCAGCCATTAAAAAGAATGAAATAATGCCATGTGCAGCAACATGGATGGACCTCAACAGTGTGATACTGGGTGAAGCAAGTCAGACAGAGAGAGAAAAACATCACATGACATCCCTTATATGTGGAATCTAAACAACACTGTCAATCGGCTATATCCCAATACAAAATAAAAAGTTAAAAAAAGTTTTCCTATTTTATTTCTAATTACATGCATTATTACTTTTGGAAATTACAATGCAGCTAGTAACAGAGACTTATTTAACCCATTAAGTCAAACCGGGGACCTCATAAACTGTAACAACTACAACAATTCTCTATAAGTATATGACAAAGCTTTATATGCCTGCGCCTATGGAAACTTTATGTATTACTCAAAGACTTTTTCAGTCCAGCTGTGACTAACATTTTGGGGAAGTAACTCATAATAAACTAGAAACAGTATTAAGTACGTAAGGATTTAATAACTATGTCACCTAAGCTTTTCACAATTCCTATACCTGACTCAGAAGAACAGTAAATTTTAATAGGAATATTTTTTAAATGTGCTCTATACAGACAATGAAAGCCTATTCAGCCTTAAAAAGGAAGGAATGCTGACACGTGCTAAACATGGAAAAAACTTGAGGACATTCTGCTAAGTGAAACAAGACAGTCACACAAAACACAAATATTGTCCGATTCTACTTACATGAGGTACCTAGAGTGGTCAGAATTACAGAAACAGAAAGTAGAATGGTGGTTACCACGGGCTGGGGGCAGGAAAGGAAGCAGAGTTGTTTGGTGGGTACCGAGTTTCAGTTTTGCAAGATGAAAAAGCTGTGCAGACTGCTGAACAATAAGGTGGATGTATTTCACGCCACTGAACTGCACACATAAAAATGGTCAAGGTGGACGTTTTTGTCATGCAGTTTTACCACCATAAAAAATTAAATTAAAAAATGCTTTAATGCCTATTTTAAACCAGTTTAAAAAAAAAAAAAACACAAGATTATACATAAAAATCCAGTCCCTCTTATAGAAGGAGTCACTTCATCCCACTGTGCTCACCCACAGCAAGGATGAAGGACAGGCTGATAGAGGTCAGCCTCTCCCTCCATCCCAGCCCTGCCACATGCCCTCCGGAGCACCCCACGGCATCGGAGTTTGAAAACTTGCCTATTGTTTAGCCACTATGGTGGAGGCAGCCCCACCATCTGCCTCTCTCTGGGAGACAGGTGGTGACAGGTGACCTGAAATCCAAGTAACAGTCACCATGAAAGCTTCAGACGACCTGCTGCACGAATACTGTCCTCTTGGGCCGAGTGTGGGATGGAATTACACCAGTCCCAAGAGATCCGTTAGGCCAAGTCCCAGCCGGGGAATGAAGTAAGGATTTCAAAACCCTGCCCAGGTTTCAGCATCTACTTGCTGCTCGAGTAAAGAGATCTAGCTTCTGGGCTAAAGGGCCCTCCTATGACGGGCACCCCCTCGACCCCCTCTGTCTTTGTAACTGGTTTCACCACATTCCCACCCACGCTCCTGTCAGCAGAGAGACCTAGTAGAATGTGGGGGGAAGCCCCCAATTCCTGAGGGTTCAAGAAGGCTGGGCAGCAATTCCAGAAGAGGCTCTAGCATTTTCTTTGGTGTCATCCTTCACATCTCCCTTTCTCTTGCATCCACGTCCAAACCATCACAAACATTCTTCTGGCTCTTCCTACAAAATAAGCCCAGAATCCAGTCGCCACCAAGGTCCAGGCAACCCTCCTACCAGGTCCCTGATGCTAGCAATGCTCCTGCTAAAATGTAATCCAAGTTACACTCCTCTCAAAGCCCTGAAAAGCCTCGTCTTTCACAGAAAAGGCCCAAATCCTCCAAAGTGGCCTACAAGGCCCCCCTAACCCTCACAGCCTGACCTCATCTCCCATCGCGCACTCTGAGCCAGCCTGACTTTCTGCTTCTCCAACAAGCAAAGGTGCCCTCCTGCATCATGGCCTTGGCATCGACATTCCCTCTTCCCTGAACACTGAACGGCCTGTTTTCATTCCCTTATTCCCTCAGTACAGTGAGTCCCCTACATATGAACCTTCAAGATGCAAACTTCCCAAGATGCAAACATGCATCTGGTTCCAACAAGGAACCGCAACCCGTGCCACCAGCATCAGGCGTGAGTGACACCGAAGCTTGCCTTCCTCTCCTGTTGCTGACGACCCTTCCGCTCTACCATCTCCCACCTCCAGCCAGTCACTCTTCGTGCCTGTTCACTCGATGCCAGCACCTGTATGCCAATGTTGTACTGTGTTCCTGTACTTTTCAAGCCACTATGCTGTACGATTAAAAAATTTTTTCTTTATATTTTATGGACTATTTATGTGAAAAGTATTATAAACCTATTACAGTACAGTACTAAATACCCCATTGTGTTAGCTGGGTACCTAAGCTAACTTTGTTGGATTTACGAACAAATGGGTCTAAGGAATGTACTCTCCGAACAGAACTAGGTGGTATGTAGGGGACTTACTATCCTTCATTCACTGGGGTCTTATCCGGCAGCCCTACCCAAACCTTCACCCGTATCTTTCTGCCTTATTTGTTCTCCTTGGCTCTTGTCACCGTACATCACACTAGCCAGCTTCTACCTTGCCTACTGTCCTTCCTCACGTTAGAATTTAAGCTCCATAAGCGCAGAAGTTATTTGTCCCTTATGTCCAGCTCTGAGCCCAGAGTGTCCCTGGCAAAGCGCCTGGCACAGAGTAGAAGCACAATATTTGCTGAAGTCCATGAATGAACGTCAAGCTATGGTCAGTTCAGTCCGGTCAGGGCTGCCCTGTCATACCCTACTCTTTGGATAGAAAGTTACTCCACCCCCTCCCCCATGCCGGGATGCACTACCACACAGAGGCCGGTGAGTTCTCACCACAAAATGGCACCAGACCATCACGAATGTACTTGGGTGGCCAGGTAATGGGCTGGAGTAGCTCACAATTTACCGTGTTAATATTTTGCCATCTGTTGGCATTTTAAACATGGGTTTACAGAAGTGTAAACTCCAGAGCAAGTCACAAGGCTGACTTCCAGTAATCACAGAGCAATTTCCAACACCCCATCCTGGAATCAGTAAAAGAGGCCACTGCTGCTAAGTCACTTCGGCCGTGTCCGACTCTGTGTGACCCCACAGACGGCAGCCCACCAGGCTCCCCCGTCCCTGGGATGCTCCAGGCAAGAACACTGGAGTCGGTTGCCATTTCCTTCTCCAATGCATGAAAGTGAAAAGTGAAAGTGAAGTCGCTCAGTCGTGTCCTACTCTTCACGACCCCATGGACTGCAGCCTACCAGGCTCTTCTGCCCATGGGATTTCCCAGGCAAGAATACTGGAGTGGGGTGCCATTGCCTTCTCCATAAAGGATCCAGGGGACAGGGCCCAGGCCCTTCCAGAAGTTTTTCTTTAAAACCTACAGGGCCAAAACATGACCACCCAGAACACCGTGGATGAGGTATGTGCATGCTAAGTCGCTACAGTGTGTCCAACTCTTTGCAACCTTATGGATGTCAGGTTCCTCTGTTCATGGGATTCTCCAGGCAAGAATACTGGAGTGGGTTGCCATGCCCTCCTCCAGGGGATCTTCCCAACTCATGGACTCAACCTGCATCTCTTATGTCTCCTGCATTGGCAGACGGTTTCTTTACCCCTAGCGCCACATCTGCGGAGAAGGCAATGGCACCCCACTCCAGTACTCTTGCCTGGAAAATCCCATGGATGGAGGAACCTGGTGGGCTGCAGTTCATGGGGTCGCTAAGAGTCGGACACGAATGAAGCGATTTAGCAGCAGCAGCAGCGCCACGTCTGATGGGTAGCTATGGTCTTAACTGATGCAGCTGAAACAAGACTCAGTGGAGAACACATAAGAACACTACTGATAGGTCTGCACAACTTCGAACAATTGTTAAATAATTTCCTGTGAAATCTAAAAGGGCAAACAAGTCACCAAGATCTGAAGCAGGTCACAGAGATCTGAAGAGTTGAGGAACAAGGGGGTGAGGAAATTAAGAAGTTCCCAGGCTAGGAGCTAAGGAAGGCCAAATAAAGATCCCGCTGAGTAGTTGAGAAGAGCCCACCCTCACCTCCCCAGGCTAACATGTCAGAACCACCACCAGCAGTCGCAGGAGGCCTGTGAGTTGCAAAACTAGAAAGAGACACGTGTGGGAATTACCCGGCAGCAAAAACACAAGAGTATTTTAGCCAAAGCATATTCTTTTCTTGTCATCAAGGGGAATGCCAAGTATTCTGTCTCCAGCAGCGTTGCCAAGTAACAAGCTAGCAGAGGTCACAACTGTATGGTCGCATGCATGTCCAACTCAAACACCAGGCTTTCTCCTCATTAATAACCAAACCCCTCTTAGGGGCTTCTGAAAGGACTTGCCACTGGCTGCTCTTTTTATGTGTTACCAAAATTCAGGCCCCCAAAGGGGCTCTGTTTTCTTGTTCATGTGGAGTTTTTTTTTTTAATTTTATTTTTTACCTTATGTGCAGAAGAAAAAGGGAGAAGTGGAGAATGTATCTAACTCCTGCCATATTTTGCTGAAGGTGGTGCCATATGGGAAACTTTGTCTGGGGTCTGGGAACCCATGGAACCTTGAGTTCCAGGGCTGGCTCCTTAAAGACAAATTCCATGAGTATACAAAAACAGAAATGCCCCTTTCTCCTTGAAAGGAGAGGGAGGGTGCCGGGGCCTTTCTGGNTCCAACTCTTTGCAACCTTATGGATGTCAGGTTCCTCTGTTCATGGGATTCTCCAGGCAAGAATACTGGAGTGGGTTGCCATGCCCTCCTCCAGGGGATCTTCCCAACTCATGGACTCAACCTGCATCTCTTATGTCTCCTGCATTGGCAGACGGTTTCTTTACCCCTAGCGCCACATCTGCGGAGAAGGCAATGGCACCCCACTCCAGTACTCTTGCCTGGAAAATCCCATGGATGGAGGAACCTGGTGGGCTGCAGTTCATGGGGTCGCTAAGAGTCGGACACGAATGAAGCGATTTAGCAGCAGCAGCAGCGCCACGTCTGATGGGTAGCTATGGTCTTAACTGATGCAGCTGAAACAAGACTCAGTGGAGAACACATAAGAACACTACTGATAGGTCTGCACAACTTCGAACAATTGTTAAATAATTTCCTGTGAAATCTAAAAGGGCAAACAAGTCACCAAGATCTGAAGCAGGTCACAGAGATCTGAAGAGTTGAGGAACAAGGGGGTGAGGAAATTAAGAAGTTCCCAGGCTAGGAGCTAAGGAAGGCCAAATAAAGATCCCGCTGAGTAGTTGAGAAGAGCCCACCCTCACCTCCCCAGGCTAACATGTCAGAACCACCACCAGCAGTCGCAGGAGGCCTGTGAGTTGCAAAACTAGAAAGAGACACGTGTGGGAATTACCCGGCAGCAAAAACACAAGAGTATTTTAGCCAAAGCATATTCTTTTCTTGTCATCAAGGGGAATGCCAAGTATTCTGTCTCCAGCAGCGTTGCCAAGTAACAAGCTAGCAGAGGTCACAACTGTATGGTCGCATGCATGTCCAACTCAAACACCAGGCTTTCTCCTCATTAATAACCAAACCCCTCTTAGGGGCTTCTGAAAGGACTTGCCACTGGCTGCTCTTTTTATGTGTTACCAAAATTCAGGCCCCCAAAGGGGCTCTGTTTTCTTGTTCATGTGGAGTTTTTTTTTTTAATTTTATTTTTTACCTTATGTGCAGAAGAAAAAGGGAGAAGTGGAGAATGTATCTAACTCCTGCCATATTTTGCTGAAGGTGGTGCCATATGGGAAACTTTGTCTGGGGTCTGGGAACCCATGGAACCTTGAGTTCCAGGGCTGGCTCCTTAAAGACAAATTCCATGAGTATACAAAAACAGAAATGCCCCTTTCTCCTTGAAAGGAGAGGGAGGGTGCCGGGGCCTTTCTGGGTTCTGGTCAGCTGCTCCCACACTAGGTTAAAGATTACCTACTCCAGCAGTAAGACCAAGTTGCCTGGGCCCCACCCCCTTGTCCTCACTCCAAGGGGCTGCGGGCCAGGCTGGAGAGGGGTTTCCATGGCAACAGGCAGTAGCTAGGGCCAAGGGACCCACATTGTTCCCTGCCTTTTGCAGCCTGCGATGGAGAGCCAGGGGGCAGACCAATGTCAGAGGGGCAAGCCTGCCTTGGTAATGGAAGTTCAGGCTGCTGCTGCTGCTGCTGCTGCTAAGTCGCTTCAGTCGTGTCCGACTCTGTCCCCCGTCCCTGGACGCCCCGCTTATCAAGACTACTGTCGTTTCCGGACTTTCTTGGTGGTCCAGTGGCTAAGACTCCGTGCTCCAAATACAGGGGGCCCGAGTTGGATCCCGGATAAGGGAACTAGATCCCATATGTCGAAACGAAGACCTGGCACGGCCAAAAAAAGAGACTACTGCCATTTCTCCGAAGCAGCGGACCAAGGGCACCACAGAAGTCATGACGCGCGATTGGGAAAATGACGTTTTGGCTCGGTTGCCAGGTCTCCTGGTCGGGTGAGCTGGGCAGGGCCCAGGAGTGCCGCGGGAGCCGGCTGGCGAGAAGAGGCTGGTCAAGCCAAGGACAGGCCCCGGGATGGAGCTTCAAGTGCGTCGACAAGGAGAACGGAGGCGTCCAAACAAAGCGAAAATAAAAAGGACGCTCCTCCAGCTGTAGCCTAAAAGGCTCCAAAAATAGCTGACGAGCGCCTGACAGCGAGCAGGGATTACCTAGCGCCCAGGGTGAGAAGGAAGGGGAAGTGGCTGCCTCCTCCCTCCCCTCCTTTGTCTGATCAGGGACCGCGCCGCGACCCTCCCTCTCGCTGGGGAGCTGGCCAGGCGCTCCGGCACCCACTGGGTTGCTTTGTCTCCCTCCAGGAGCGCAGGGCGGGCAGGATACCCTCTGAGCCCGGGATACCCCCAGAACCCCCTGCGGGAAAATCTGGGGGCGCAGGGCTGCAAGGGCCGAGATCGCCCGGGCCACCAGTTGCCACCTTTCTTCAGGTCCCCACCCGAGACTGGCACGGCCCGGAAGGTGGGGCAGGGGAGTAAGCCCCCGTGCGCCGGCTCTTTGTGTGCCCTACCCCGCCGTCCCCGGCCCGCGGGCGTCCCGGGTGGCGCTTGCTGGTCCCCGCCCGGAAGGCCGCCACGTCGCGGTGCCGGGCGCGCACCCCGCCCGGACCCTCCTCGTGGCACTCACAGTGGCGCCGCGGCTGCTCTTGCAAGTTGGGGGCTGTCAAGGCTGCTGGCGCCCAGGCCGACCCGGAGCCAGAGGCTCTGCAGAGCGAGCGTACGACCCGCAGATAACCAGCCATCCCGAGCGGGTGGGCGGTCGGACTGGCGGATGAGCGAGAGAAGGAACCCGGTAGGCGAGATCCGAGCGCCGGCGGCTGCCTGGTGGCGGGCTGCGGAGGCCTGCGAAGCGCGGGCCGCGAGGCAGGGCCGGGGCGGGGCTGCGGAGGCCGCCACCCTATTGGGCCTCACCGGGAGGAGGCGGAGTCCGGCAGGGGGGACTCCTCCCCCGGCCCTGCACCAGTCGAGGTTCCGCCCCCACACCCAGCCCGTGGTTCGCTGGACACCGGAGGAGGCTCGGCTCTACTGGAGCGAGAGGCGAGTGAGACCGTGATCCCTCTACAGGTAAAGGCTAGACCTTGAAACACGCTGAGACCGACTGGCACCCGGGAGCAGGGGATGGGAGCTGGAGGATTTGGGGGAGCCGTTAGCGAGGAATAACTCTCATTCCAGGATGCCCTATTTAAACCAGAGTGTCAATTGCTGACGCATCAGCTTAAGCCCAAAAAGGCAAATTTGAACAAACAACTGCATCCTTCGCATTGGCTGGGCTGAAATTTCCGGGCGCATTAACCAGTGCGGGTTCCGCGTTTTTGAACTAAGATCATGGCCACTTCGGGTCTTCTCGGATTCGCTCTCAGATCCTCCTACGCTGTAGGTAGACTGACCCGACTCAAGAACTGGAGTCCCACTGCTTCAGCAGGTCAAGCTGCTAGTCCTCGAAGTCATTCAGCGTAGCCAGAGTCTGTACCCTCCCTTCCGAGAGGGGAACGATAACAGTAACAGGGCTGCCAGAAGACTTGGGTGAAAAAACATATGTTAAAGCCTTGACACACCCTGTACAACCACCGATGCTTATCAGGCAGTACTCAGGCAGCCTGGCTGAATAATCTACCAGGCACGTTTTTGCCTGCTTTCATACAAAAGACAATAAAGGTCGGTTCTGCCATAAACAACCAAAGTCTCAGCTGGGGCTGGGTTTTATTTAGAAACATCTGAGGCCAGCCCCCCACTTTCCCAGTTCCACCAGCTCCCTCCAATGCTAGCCACCTCTTTCTGCCCTGTGTTCCCAGCTCTCCCCTTCATTGCCTCAGAGTCAACATTGCCAGATGGAGCTGGGCCAGCAAAGTGACCTTGAATTACTGACTTCAAAGTTTCCTTCTCCCTGTCTCAGCCAGGCAGAACTACCGCTTTGGCCCAGAGATCTAGTAGACTGGGCCCAAAGCGGGGCTGTTTGGGGCCCCCCAAAGTCTAAGGCCTTATTCAGAGGCCTGATCTTGAGCCAGCATGTCCCAGAATAACCTATCATCCCTTTCATTTTGTTCCCAATTCTCTTGCTCAAAACCCAAGTAGAAAAAAGAAAAAAAAAAAAAAAAAAGGCACAAAAACCCACAAGCAGAGACCGTGGAAGCCTCTGGTATTTGGCTTTCATGCCATCCTAGTATCATCAGGTACAAAGGCCTCACTGTTTATACCTATAAACTAGGAGAATGCCCTCCCCCCAGCCTCCCTTTGGCTCAAAAGATCAGATTCTGTTATGTACAACTTACCTGTACTGCCACTTCTGAAATGGTTATAAAGAAATTGCTCACCACATATTGTTTCTTTATATGTGGACCAGGGTATCAGCGGCCTGGCAAGAGGCAGTACTAGAATCTCAGCGTATTCCAGAGTCTGGCGCTTACCTGTAGAGGGATCAGGGTGGGAACACTTGGGTCCTTTGCAAGCACAGCAGCAGCCCAGGATAGTCAAGGCAAAATCTTCAGATTAAACTCCTCTCACTGCCTCACCTCCCAGGGCTCCAGCTCCATGGCAGCCTTGTCCATCCAGTGTCCATTTGGTGAGACAGTTGGTGTCAGCTCCATTGGTTCAGAGAGGTTAGGACACTTGCTCAAAAAGACACAGCTGGGAAGTAGCAGAACTCTGGTTCACACGCATGAAAGTGAAGTGTCAGTCATGTCCGACTCTTTGTGACCCTGAGGATAAAGACTGAGTGATATGCGTTTTGTTTGCTAGGCTCCTCTGTCCATGGAATTCTCCAGGGAAGAATACTGGAGTGGGTAGTCATTCCTTCTCGGGGATCAAACCTGGGTCTCCCGCATTACAGGTAACTTCTTTACTGTCTGAGCCACCAGGGAAACCAGTTCACATCCATATACCTGGCTAATAGTCCACCATTCTTTTAAAGAAGAAGAGGAGGAACCAGAGTCCCTATTTATTGTACTTGTTTGGAAATTTTGGTGATGATAACTACTAGCCTTGAAGCCACCACAGAGAAAGATGATGTTTCAAGGAAAAGTGCTTAGATCCTCCAGGTTGGGGTCAGCAGAATTGGAAACTCCCACCCTTACACATTTTTAGTCAAACTTCAACTAAGTTGTTGAGTCTAGATCATGTGCAAATTCCCTGTTCAGTTCAGTTCAGTCACACAATCGTGTCCGGCTCTTTGCAACCCCATGGACTGCAGCACACCAGGCCTCCCTATCCATCACCAACTCCCGGGGTCTGCTCAAACTCATGTCCATTGAGTCAGTGATACCATCTAACCATCTCATCCTCTGTTGTCCCCTTCTCCTGCCTTCAATCTTTCCCAGCATCAGGGTCTTTTAAAAGGAGTCACCTCTTTGCATCAGGTGGCCAAATTATTGGAATTTCAGCTTCAACATCAGTCCTTCCAATGAACACTCAGGACTGATCTCCTTTAGGATGGACTGGTTGGATCTCCTTGTAGCCCAAGAAACTCTCAAGAGTCTTTTCCAACACCACAGTTCAAAAGCATCAATTCTTCAGCACTCAGCTTTCTTTTTAGTCCAATTCTCGCATCCATACATGACTACTGGAAAAACCATAACCTTGATTAGATGGACCATTGGTGGCAAAGGAATGTCTCTGCTTTTTAATATGTTGTCTAGGTTGGTCATAACTTTCCTTCCAAGGAGTAGGCGTGTTTTAATTTCATGGCTGCAGCCACCATCTGCAGTGATTTGGGAGCCTAAAAAAATAAAGTCTGCCACTGTTTCCCCATCTATTTGCCATGAAATGATGGGACTGGATGCCACTATCTTAGTTTTCTGAATGTTGAGCTTTAAGCCAACTTTTTCACTCTCCTCTTTCACTTTCATCAAGAGGCT
>SJYV01017837.1:1290093-1361684 GCA_006410875.1 Neotragus pygmaeus
TGCAATTGTGCAGTAGTCTGAGCATTCTTTAGCATTGCCTTTCTTAGGGATTGGAATGAAAACTGACCTTTTCCAGTCCTGTGGCCACTGCTGAGTTTTCCAAATTTGCTGGTATATTGAGTGCAACACTTTCACAGCATCATCTTTTAGGATTTGAAGTAGCTCAACTAGAATTCCATCACCCCCACTAGTTTTGTTCCTAGTGATGCTTTCTAAGGCCCACTTGACTTCACATTCTAGGATGTCTGGCTGTAGGTGAGTGATCATACCACCGTGGTTATCTGGGTCGTGAAGATATTTTTTGTATAGTTCTTCTGTGTATTCTTGCCACCTCTTCTTAATATCTTCTGCTTCTGTTAGGTCCATACCATTTCTGTCCTTTTTTGAGCCCATCTTTGCATGAAATGTTCCCTTTGTGTCTCTAATTTTCTTGAAGAGATCTCTAGTCTTTCCCATTCTATTGTTTTCCTCTGTTTCTTTGCACTGATCGCTGAGGAAGGCTTTCTTATCTCTCTTTGCTATTCTCCACAGATCCCTGTGGAGGCACAAAAATGCATGTCACTCAGTCTTTACCCTTAGGAAGCCACAACTCAAGCTCAAACCAAACATAAGAGGAGTGTCCCAAGAGGAGTTTAGATGACACACCAGGCATCCGGTGAACAGAAAACCACCTCTGCTAGAGGAGACCCTGGTGAATTCAGGGCAGAAACACCCATCACGTGTGTGCTCACTGATCTTTAAGACATGGGAGGGGCTTCTCTGGTGGCTCAGTAGTAAAGAACCTTCCTTCCAATGCAGGAGACACCAGTTCTATCCCTGGTCTGCGAGAATCCCACAAGCTGCAGAGCAACTAGCCCCTTGTGCCACAACTACTGAACCTGTGCTCTAGAGCCCAGGAATGGAAACTACTAAGCCCACCTGTAGCAACTCCTGAAGCCCACATGCCCTAGAGCCCACGGTCCACAACAAGAGAAAGTGAAAAAGGAAAGTGAAGTCGCTCAGTCGTGTCTGACTCTTTGCGACCCCATGGACTGTAGCCTGCCAGGCTCCTCTGTCCATGGGACTTTCCAGGCAACAGTACTGGAGTGAATTGCCATTTCCTTCTCCAGGGGATCTTCCCAACCCAGGGATTGAACCCAGGTCTCCCGCACTGTAGACAGACGCTTTACCATCTGAGCCACCAGGGAAATCCTCAACAGGAGAAGCCACCGCAATGAGAAGCCCACGCACTGCAACTGCAGAGTAGCCCCTGCTCTCTGCAGCTAGGGGAGAAGCCCACACACCGACAAAGACCCATCACAGTCCAAATAAGTAGATAAATTAAAAAGAAACAAAAGACAGGGAGGAGGCTGACCAAGCAGACAAGGAGAGTGAGGGCCTGGCCCTTCCTCCAGGTGGACACTGCAGGGGTTTCGTTTCACCCTACGTTTGTTTCATGTTCTGTTTGTCGGCAGAAGGGTAACATCTGGCCCAGCAGTGAGGGGATGTCCGAGAGTAGGAGAGCAGGCCTAGGGAAGGGAGGCCAGGGTTCCTGAACCAGAGACAGGCCTGACACGTGGTCCAGGCAGGACCCTCAAGAAGGAGCAAGAGGGTAGAGGCTGTTTAGAGATGGCATCTGCAGGAATTGCAGCTTGCTGGACGGGGGCGGAGGCACAGTGACTCAGACTTCCATCGCTGGCACTGGGAGAATGATGAGACCATTATTAGAAGTCAGAAAATGGGAAGGGGGAGGGTTGTGGGGGAGGTGTTGATAGCAGAGCTATTTATGGTCATCTCTAAAGTGATTTCCCTGCCAGTAGTCTGTGCTCACTCCCCCTCCCATCTGCCCTCCCCGCCAGCCACTTCCAGCCTTGTCATCCTGAAGCACAGGCCTGAGCAGTCACTCCACTCAAATTAGGGAAGTAGCTCTTCACCGCCTGATACAATAAAATGTGAAGAGCTTGTAGCAATTCATAACCTTCACTTACCTCTCCACCCTTCTCTTCTACTATTCCCTCTCCACGCAAACCCTAGATTTAGCCATTCCCCTGAGTAGTCCTTGGCTCTGAGCAGTTGCACTGTCCCTTCCTTCCATCAGGTGGGTTCTTTCCACCGCCGCCGCCACCACCACCACCACACCCCCACCACCACCACCCCCCCTTAATAGACAGACCCAACTCATCCTTGTTGGCCAAGTAGAAGTTCAACTTCTCAAGCCTGCACTGTCCCTTGAGGATAAGGGGGAGGGGCACAACATTCATTTACACTTGAATCATATTGAAAGGTAAACAGACCCTTCCCTCCTAAAAAAAGAACATGAACTCTGATTTTAGCTTTGTAAAATAAATCTATGGACAGTAACAGGCGGAGTCCAGAAACAAATTTGGAAGATTTTAAAACACTAATTTCAGGCAATTTTCTCTTAGATTACTTAAGTTAATCCTCAAAATTCCTAATGAAACCAGAGATCCAAAGTTGGAGGAAGGTGAAATGATTGAAAGGCGTTTAAAAGAACCAGAGGCTTCATTACTCTATTGGTAACAGAGTCCCAGCACTCCAGTACTCTTGCCTGGAAAATCCCATGGATGGAGGAGCCTGGAAGGCTGAAGTCCATGGGGTCGCTGAGGGTCGGACACGACTGAGCGACTCCACTTTCACTTTTCACTTTCATGCATTGGAGAAGGAAATGGCAACCCACTCCAGTGTTCTTACCTGGAGAATCCCAGGGACGGGGGAGCCTGGTGGGCTGCCATCTATGGGGTCGCACAGAGTCAGACACAACTGAAGCAATTTAGCAGCAGCAGCAGCAGCAGCAACAGAGTCCCAGAGCATAAAGTTTTCTCCCTGTTTGTAGAAATCTTTTGTTATGATTCTCTCATTTCATGTTCAAATCTGAGCCTCAGTTGCTTCAGCTGCAAATGGGGATAATAACAGTACCTACTCCCAGCAGTTATGGGTGGTTTAGTCACTAAGTCGTGTCCGACTTAGCTTAACATGCAACCCCATGGACCGTAGCCCTCCCAGCTCCTCTGTCCATGGGATATACCAGGCAAGAATACTGGAGTGGGTTGCCATTTCCTTCTCCAGGGGATCTCCCTGACCCAAGGATTGAACCCAGCTCTTCTGCATTGCAGGCTGTCTCCTGCATTGTAGGCAGATTCTTAAAATTAAATAAATTAATAAAACGCTTAGAATAGGAACTTCCCTGCTGGTCCAGAAGCTGAGACTCCTTACTCCCAATGCAGGGGGCCCAGGTTCAGTCCCTGGTAAGGGAACCGGATCCCACATGCTGCAACTGAAAAAAAGAGAGAGAATGAAACGATCCCACATGCCGCAACTAAAGATCTGCTAAAACCCTGCGCAGCCGAATAAATAAATGAACAAATAAGAAAGAATGAAGTAGATATTTGCTGATATAGAAAAAAATGCATTGTGACATATTAAGTGAAAATAGAAAGTTGCAGATAAATATCCTATTTTATGGCTTCCCAGATGGTACTGGAGGAAAAGGGGACAACAGAGGATGAGACGGTTGGATGACATCACTGATTCAATGGACATGAGATTGAGTAAGCTCCGGGAGTTGGTGATGGACAGGGAGGCCTGGCATGCTGCAGTCCATGGGGTCGCAAAGAGTCAGACACAACTGAGCAACTGAACTGAACTGAGGTGGTACTGGTTCAGTCCCTGGGTTGGGAAGATCCCCTGGAGGAAGGTACAGCAACCCATTCCAGTATTCTTGCCTGGTATATCCCATGGACAGAGGAGCCTGACAGGCTCCGACTAAAGTGACTTAGCATGCACACATGCATCCTATCTTAACATACATACATATATAGGAAAAATTAGAGGCACAGATACCTAAGACAGTCTGGGAGAGGCACAGATACCAAAGACAGTCTGGGAGAGGGGTATAGTCAGAGACTCTCGATTTTTACTTTATACAATTCTACGGTGGTTGACAATTACATAACAAGAAAATATGAAACCAGAAAAAGAACAATCAAGATATCTATAGACAGAGCTTCCCTGGTGGTCCAGGGGCCATGCAGGGAGGGGCCACCAATCTCTGTTCTTGGGAAGATCCCACAGGCTGCAGAGCAGCTAAGCCAGAGTGCCTGGAGCCGGTGCTCCACAATAGAAGCCCCACACTAGAGAAAATCTGTTCGCAAGGCCCAGCACAGCCCAAATAAATAAATAATAAATTGTTAAAAAAGAAAAAAAAAGATATCTGTGGATATAGATAATTAGATTCTTTTTAATTTTGAAACAAATTGTCACAGTAGTTCATGTGCTGTGCAGAGTGCCTCTTATCCCAGAATTATTCACTCTGGCAGCTTTCTTTAAATTAAAGTTTTCCTCCGTCCTTGGGGGAAAGCAAAGGGTTAAAGGGGCTAGGGGAGGGAAAGAGGAAGTGAGGTAAGGGAAAGAGGGGCGAGGGCAGCTAGGGTACCGCTGCGGTGCCCTACTGGCCATCCCCCCACACACACCCACATACGCGGGCACCCAACACACTCCTACCTTGCCTTCCCCGCGGATCTGGCTCCGACTGGAAGCCGCCAGCTCAGGTGCTGCGCTTTCCCTGGGGACCCCCGAGGGGGAAAGATCAGAACTCAATGAATGTAAAGTTAAGTAAGTGAAGTCACTCAGTGGTGTCCAACTCTTTGCGACCCCGTGGACTGTAGCCTACCAGGCTCCTCTGTCCATAGGATTTAACAGGCAATAGTACTGGAGTGGATTGCCATTTCCTTCTCCAGAGGATCTTCCCGACCCAGGGATCGAACATCTCCTGCATTGTGGACAGACGCTTTACCGTCTGAGCCACTAGGGAAGTCGAATGTAAAGTTAGGTGGAGGTTAAGACAAGATGGTGCAACCTAGCAGCAACCAATGGTTCTCAGGGTATGGTCCGCGGACCCTGAGGAAGCAAGGGACCATGAGATCTAAATTATGATCAAAACAGTCAGTCAGTTATATTTCTCACTGTGCTAACATTTGCCCAAGTGATGCAAAAGCAACGGTGGAGATAACTGACAGAGGCACCAGACTGTGATGTTTTTATATCTCACTACCATGCACTCTTTTTTCTTTTTTTAAGTCCATTAATAAGATCTTAATAAAGCAGTAAAAATTAATTATTTGATTAGATCGTAGCTCTTGGGTATACATCTCTCTAGTATCCTATATAATATATATAATACAAATGGAAATACATGCAAAGCACTTGTGCTGCAGACCCACGTAAGGTGGTTGTCTCCTGGAGAAGACCTTAGAAAGAACAGGAATGCTTTATTTAAGTTGTGAGCTGTGCCAGCCGCTTTCTTCACAGAACATCATTTTAACTGGAAAGAACGACTGATAGAGAAGCCATTCAGACAGAAGTATCTCGTAGATATTTTCTCAAAAATGAATGAAATGAACCAGTCACTTCAAGAAAATAGCTTATAGTGTCTGTTACCAATGATTTTTTTAAACTGGAGCTTTCGAGGGAAAACTAAAATTTTGGAAAATCTATGGATACCCTGAGCTTGAGAGCTTTCCAATTCTTAATAATGTTTCTAATGAGATTAGTAATATTAACAAATGTGATTTTTTTTTTCATGTTGTATAAGGAACTGTGTCAACTTTGGGAAGATCTGCATAACTCAGTGAGCCAATGTTTTCCAAATGACCAACACATGATGTTAAAAAGTCATGCATGGGTAAAGAGAATGGATTTGAACATGAGAGATCTGAATGTAACAGAGGAGAAAAGCACATTTGTGTGGTTTCAGATTCCACATTGCAATTAACCTTTGAGAAAGTATCACTTATACATTTTGTTATAATAAGTGAATACCCTGGGTCAGGTCTTACACAGTCTCAGTGACTGGCAAACCAGGATTGGGCAGTGGCCCAAACTGGGATGCCCCCTAAAAGAGGCCACCAGGGACTCTGCCCAGCTCAGCCCACACAGGTCACAGAGCACCTGGTGCTTGCAATGCCTACTATGGTGGGAAGCACCGCCCTGCAGCCCCCCAGGCCCAGATCATGGTGCAGATCTGGTACATGGACAAGTCCCAAGGTGACCTGAGGTATCCCTGTGACCTGGAGCCCAGTCTGCAGCAGCTGTGCCAGCTTAGAGTCCTTTACTGGAAGTTGACAAATGATCCAGTTGAGAATGATCCAGAATTAGAAAAAAATCATAAAGAGAAACTACTCCTAGATAGACATAATAACCATACACAAAAATAAACTTCTAGATTCTGAAGAAAAGGTTAAGATGTTTTGGGACTTCCTTGATGGTCAGGTTTTTAAGACTCTTTGCTCCCAGCCCAGTGGGGCTGGGTTCGACCCCTGGCTAGGGAACTAGATCCTGTATGCTGCAACCAAGAGCCCAGCAGCCACAACTAAGACCCTGCATAGCCAAATAAATTCAAATCAAATTAAAAGTCTACTTTTCAATACATTTAAAAATAGTGAAAAGAAAAGTTGTTTTTCTGGGAGCATTTTCAGTAGGATGTAAAATTTGCTACAGTTTGGATGGCAGTGGATACTACTATGAAAGAGATAAAGAGGACTCATGGATTCAGATGGGGACTACAAGCCTTGAAATTAAAAGATGCTTGCTCCTTGGAAAGAAAGCTATGACAAACCTAGACAGTATATTTAAAAAGCAGAGACATCATTTTGCTGACAAAGGTTTGTATAGTCAAAGCTGTGTTTTTTTTTCCACAAGTCATTTACAGATGTGAGAGTTGAACCATAAAGAAGGCTGAGTGCTGAAGACTTGATGCTTTTGAATTGTGGTGCTCAAAACTCTTGAGAGTCCCTTGGACTGCAAGGAGGTCAAACCAGTCAGTCTTATAGGAAATCAAGCCTGAGTGTTCATTGGAAGGCCTGATGCTAAAGCTGAAACTCCAATACTTGTGCCACTGGATGCGAAGAATCGGCTCATTGAAAAAGACCATCATGCTGGAAAAGATTGAGGGCAAAATAAAAAGGGGATGGCAGAGAATGAGATGGTTAGATTGTATCATGGACTCAATGGACATGAATTTGAGCAAACTCCAGGAGATAGTGGAGGACACAGAAGCCTGGCGCGAGGCAATCCATGGGGTCGAAAAGCATCGGACACAACTTAGCAACTGAACAACAATAACATGGATTCAGATTTTTATGAAGAAACGAAAGGTAATAATGCTTCTTGTAGTCATTTATCACCGCTTCACACTGGATGAGAAGAACTGTGTGACAGCTGTGTGGATGTCTGTGGGAGAACCATTGTGGACTGCATACAGCCGGTCAGCTGACCATTTCTATGCTCAAGGACAGGACATGAAACTTTTGGCACAAGCAGCAAGAGGTGCTTCCTGGGTCTTATTACATTCCTTGGAAAGATCCTAAACATGATAATTGAGCAGAAAATCATTGCCTCTTTGCTTTTATATTATAGATTCAAAGCTAGGTTATCTCCTTTGCAGATTATTTGATCAGAATATATTCTGATCCAGAACTGTGGGAATGTGAACAAATCGCAGTCATTGGCCCTAACTTGATCAAGATCAATGGTTCAGACACGTGTTCAATTTTAACTGAAATGAAAGTTTTATCTGCTGAACTATAAATGCTTACATGTGTTATCTGGGCATGATTTTTAGACTTTAAGCTAGGTATCAGTCAATGCCATGCCTGCCTTATAAGAAAGTTGTGGTAGAGAATATATTTGGTCTTTGCCCCTAGTTCCTGGCACAGAGCTCACAAAACCATTGAAATGTCCTAAGAGATAGGAGTTTCCTTCTGTTATTCATAGGTAATCCTTTTTGAGCATCTCAGGTCCACTGAGACAGAATCTCCTGTGGTTAGGACCCCTTTGGACCTCACCCTATGTACCTCTTCATCTGGCTGTTTATCTGAGGCCTTTATACATCCTTTATAATAAACTGAGAACTGTGAATCAACATTTCCAGTGTTTTGTGAGTTGTCCTAGGAAATTATGGGGCCCAAGGAAGGGGTCATGTAAATCCCCAGTTTTTAGCAGGTGAGTCAGAAATGCAACTGAAATGTCCCTGGTTGGTGATGAACACCAGTGTTGTGGATCTGAGCTCTTAATCTGGAGGATCTAATGCCTTCTGCAAGAACATAGTGTCAGAATTAGTTAAACTGTAGGACATTCAGTCCTGCTGAATTGCTTAGTGTAGGAAAACAGACTAGAGATGTAATAGTAGGTAACACAACTAACTAGATAATAAGACATTTTGTTTTTCCCCAAAATTTATACCTTGGAGTGAGGAGTGGGAGGGCTTCCTAGGTGGTGCTAGTGGCAAAGAACCCATCTGCCAATGCAGGAGACGCACCGGACATGAGTTCAGTTCCTGGGTCGGAAAGATCCAGATTCAGATACAGGATTCTTGCCTGGAGAATCCCATGGACAGGAGCCTGGCGGGCTATCGTCAATGGGGTCACAAAGAGTGGGATACAACCGAGCACAGCACAGAGAGAAGCGGGAAGGGGAAGAGCCTCATATAAGGGGCACACTCTCGGTTGTTTATGCTACTTACCACTTTCTCACTCAACGTAAATCTTAAAAAAAACCCACTCACGCCTGGCCCCCTTCCTGTGGCAGTGAAACTCCTGCTGGCTTGTCCAACCCTGGGTGCCGCTTGTGCTGTTTCTCTCATCTCTCTTTTTTTCTTGGCCATTCTGTGAGGCATGTGGAACTTTCTGAACCAGGGATTAATCCTGTGCCCCCTGCAGTGGAAGCACAGAGTCTTAACCACTAGACCACTCCTCTTATACTTTTAAAATTCATGTGTAACTCCTGTGGGAGATAATAGTTGTAAACAGCTTTAATTAAATGGTACTTATTAAAAAAAAGCTTTTCTTTTATTCTACTTTGGGTTTTTGGTGTTGTTGATCTTTAAAAATTAATGGTGTTGATAATAAGAGCATGGAGGAGGGGAGAAGAATCCTAACATCTGAAAAAGCTATTGAAACACTCCTCTTTTTTTCCAACTGCATATCTGCGTGAGGCTGGATTTTCTTTAAACACTTCAACCAAAACAAAATACAGCAACAGACTGAATGCTGAATTGGGTGTGAGAATCCAGCTACTAATACTTCTGAGAAGTCAGATTTGAAGAGAGTTGCAAAATGTAAACAAAACAGCTCTCCTCATTAACTCTTCTATTTTGGAAAATGTAGTTATTTTTAAGTGAATATATAAACATGTTTCAAATTTTGTTTTAACTTTTAATTCAGTAAATAGCTTTTCCTGTGTGTGCTCAGTCATGTCCAACTCTGTGATCTAATGGACTGTAGCCAGCCAGGCTTCTCTGTCCATGGGATTTCCCAGACAAAATACTGGAGTGGGTTGCCATTTCCTCCTCCAGGGCATCTTCCCAGACCAGAGACTGAATCTGAGTCCCCTGCATTGGCAGGCGAGTTCCTTACCATTGTGCCACCTGGGAAGCCCCAAATAGGGTTTTCTATAATCTGTATAAACAAACAACCTTTGGCGTTCTCAACAACTTCTCGGGGTGTAAAGGGATCCTAAGACCAAGAAGTTGGAGAATTATCCTAGTAGAAAGCACTAAGAGCTCAAAAAAAAGGTGGGGGGGGGACACGTTATCACACACAAGAAATTTTAACATTTATACGGTAATGCTATATAATCTATAGTCCCAAGACTGTCCCAGTCATTCCTTTAAATTTGGGAAGATGGTCTGGGATCCAGAATCAAGGCTCAGGCATGGCATTTGGTTGTCATGTCTCATTAGATTTTTTTTTTTTAATATTTATGTATTTGGCTGCACTGAGTCTTAGTTGTGGCTTGTGGGATTTAGTTCCCTGACCAGGGATCAAACCCAGGCCCTCTGCATTGAGAGTTCAGAGTCTTAACCACTGGACCACCAGGGAAGTCCTTCACTAGCTTTCTCTAATCTAAAGCAGTACCTTCTTCTTTTGTGGGAGAATCAGTGGGAGGTATATAATTTACCTATTTTTGAAGATTTCCAGGGCAGCTGTTTTGTAGACTGTCGTCACAATTGCCTTGTTTCTTTTGTCTGATGGTTTCCTTATCATTAGATTCAAGCTTAAAAAATATATATATATATAAAACTAAAATTTTATGCAAAGTGTGTCATGCCCATTGCATTGGGAAGCCCCTGATGTTAGTTTGTCCTATTTTTGTTATGCCAGAGTAGGTTTGGGGGTTTTCTTCTTGATAGTGATTTTATATTTTATCGCACAAGGTTTAATGCTTCTTCGGCACTTATTGACTCTTCCTTTGTGGTCCCACGTGTAGCCACATTTGTAACTTCCATGTGTTCTTGAAGACAAAAAAATATAGTTCCCTAAGACTTCCCAGGTGGCACTAGTGGTAAAAATCTGCCTGCCGATGCAGGAGACCCAGGAGATTCAGGTTTGATTGCTGGGTCTGAAAGATCCCCTGGAGAAAGAAATGTCAGCCCACTCCAGTATTCTTGCCTGGAAAATCCCATGAACAGAGGAGCCTGGCAGGCTATAGTCCATGGGTTTGCAAACAGTTGGAGATGACTGAGCCACTGAACATACACGTGCAGTTGTAAGATATAGCATTCTGTGTCTGCATGTTAGGACATTCTTGTCATTGTGTTCTTCCAGTCTATATTCTTATAATTTTTTATGAGCTTGATCTCTTAGTTTCTGAGAGAGATGTTAAGCTCTCCCAGTATGGTTGTGAACGTGTTCATTTCTCTTTGTAATTCCATCCATTTGTGCTATGTATATTTTGAAGCTATGTTGTAAAGTGTAGGTTTATGTGCAATATTTTTCTAGTGAATTTTTCCTTTCATCATTGACCTATGATCATCTTTATACTTAATATTGCTTTTTTCTTTAAGATTTATCTTATATTGCAACACCAGCTTTATTTTCCTTGGTATTTGCCTGGTATATATATATTTCTCATGCTTCTTAATTTCATCTTTTCTGACATTAGGTTTTACATGTAATCGCATTTAGCTGAATTTTGTTTTTGTAACAAATTTAAAAGTCCCTGTCTTTTATTTTTTATTTTTATTTTTTTTTAGTCTCTGTCTTTTAACAGACACATTTAAACTATTTACATTTATAGGGATTACTGAAAAATTTAAACTTATGCCTGTCACTTTATTTTGCATTTTCTATTTTCCATGCTTGTCTTTAAGTGCTTCTTCTTTTTTATTTTTGGCTGCGCCATGCAGCATGCAAGATCATGGTTCTCTAGCCAGGGATTGAACCCATTGCCCCCAGCTTTGGGAGCACGGAGTCTTAACCACTGGACTGCCAGGAAAGTCCCCCCTTTTTTAGTTTTCTACTATAACAATGCAGACTTCTTTATTCCTTCTCCCCCTTTTCACTGGTTTATAAATTATGCATTGTATTTTTACTTGCTTAGAAATTAAATTCTTGACTTGATTGTAAAAAGTTTCCTACTCATTGTCTTTATCCTTCTTAGAAATATGTGAAACTTAGATAATTTCCATCCAATTTCTCCTCTCCTGTTTTCCACGTTATTATTCCATAGCATTTTAGCCTCCACTGGGTTTTCTGAGCCCCTCCATTTTTTTCCCAAATAGATTTATCTACGTGTTTGCCTGTTTCTTGGCTCTGCAGTGGTTCTCACATTCCACTCCTACCTGCTGAGTTCAATTTCCTGATAACTGGACGACATCATTGAACAGGTCTTTCAACAAAGATCTGTGAGTAATTAACCTTCTTGGTCTCAGATTGTTCAATTTTATCTTCATCTGGTATACTTTTTACTGAAATATAATATATACTATCCACATATGTGGTGGCTCAGACGGTAAAGAATCTGCCTGCAAATACAGGAGACCTGGGTTCGATCCGTGGGTCAGGAAGATCCCCTGGAGGAGGAAATGGCAACCCACTCTAGTATTCTTGCCTGGAGAATCCCAGGGACAGAGGAGCCTGGGGGGCTACAGTCCATGCGGTTGCAACAAGCTGGACATGACTGAGTGACTAACACACATATACAGAAAGTACACAAATTATTAGTGTACAACTTATGAATGTTGACTGAATCACTACCCAGATCAGGAAACATAACATCACCAGGGTCCCCCAAACCCTCCTTAAACCACCTTCTAGGCACTACCTTTCCCAACTTCCCATTTGCTATCCTAACTTCTACTGAAATAGACTGCTTTTGCCTATTTTTGTTTTTCTGTAAATGGAATCATACTGTATGTACTCTGTTGTGTCTTACTTGTTCTCAATGCTGTTTGTAAAGTTCATCCATGTTTTTGCATGTAGCTGTGATTTATTAGTTCTGCTTTTATATAAAATTATGTTTATGAATCTGCCACAATGCGTCCATTCTACTACAGATGGCATTTGGGTGGTTTCCAGGTAGGGGCTATTATTAATGATGCTTCTGTGAATATTCTGGTTCTCATCTTTTGCTGCACATTTGTATGAAATTCTGTTGGATGATACTGACAAGCATTTGACTTTAACAGACACTGCCAAACAATTTTCTGAGTGTCAAATTTATATTCTTCCCGCAATGTAGGAGAGCTTTGGTTTCTCTACATCTCATGCTCACAGTCGGCATTCTCATTCTTTTCAGTTTTAGGCATTCTTGTGGGTGTATTGAGGAGAAAGCAATGGCACCCCACTCCAGTACTCTTGCCTGGAAAATCCCATGGACGGAGAAGCCTGGTGGGCTGCAGTCCATGGGGTCGCTGAGGGTTGGACACGACTGAGTGACTTCACTTTCACTTTTCACTTTCAGGCATTGGAGAAGGAAATGGCAACCCACTCCAGTGTTCTTGCCTGGAGAATCCCAGGGATGGGGGAGCCTGGTGGGCTGCCGTCTATGGAGTCGCACAGGGTCGGACACGACTGAAGTGACTTAGCAGCAGCAGCAGCAGTGGGTGTATTGTGGTTCTCATGGTGGTTTTAAATTGCATTTCCCATGTTCTCTGGGGAGCAGTTGGTCAGTGTGTTAGACTAACAAGTTGCATGTCCCTGGAGACTAATGAGATTGAACTTCTTTTCATATCCTTATTGTCCATTTGAATATTCTCTTTTGTAAAATGAATGTTTCAAGCTTTTTGCTTATTTTTTTTCCACTGAATTGTTTGCCAGTTTGTGATTTGTAGGAGTTCAATATACATTCTGATATGAGTCCCCTTTTTGGATATATGTATTGCAAAAGTTGTCTCTTCCATTCACTGGTTCGCCTTCTCATTCACTTAAAATATCTTTTAATAAAAAAGATAATCTTAATTTTAATTTAGTCCAACTTATTAGCCTTTTAGTGTTTATGTCTTATTTCCTGTGTGATAAATCTTTAATTAGCCCTGTAATATCTTCTAGAATCTTTATTGTTTTACCTTTCACATTGATATCTATAATTCCCCTGGAATTGATTTTTGATGCACCCTATTTCACACACGTTAAATGTGAAAAACAATATGTACCCAAGAACTGATATAATTTAGATTTTTAAACTTCCATTTTAACGTAATACTTTAAAAAATGTAATTTATTTATTTGCTGCACTGGGTCTTAGTTGTGGCGTGCAGGTTGCAGTATTTGGGATCTAGTTCCCTGAACAGGGATGAAACTGGGACCCCTTGTGTTGGGAGTTCAGAATCTCAGCCACTGGACCACCAGGTAAGTCCCTTAATTTAATATTTCACAGGATTTTTTCTTTACCATTAAATATTCTTCTGGGAAGATCCTGCAGAGGAGGGCATGGCAATCTACTCCAGTATCTTGCCAGGAGAAACCCATGGACAGAAGAGCCTGGTGGGCTATGGTCATAGGGTTGCAAAAAGTCAGAAATGACTGAAGCAACTTAGCACAAATATTCTTCTACAAGACTTTTTAAAGTAAATGCCTAATAGTGTTGAAAAAGAGACAACAGACTCCAAATGAATTCCCTTGTGCTAGATCCCATATCAGCAAGTCGAGACTTAATAACTAACCTATAACACAACACTGAAAAAGAAAATTAGTCACTCAGTCGTGTTCGAGACTTAATAACTAACCTATAACACAACACTGAAAAAGAAAATTAGTCACTCAGTCGTGTCTGACTCTTTGTGACCCCGTGGACTGTACCCACCAGCTCCTCTGTCCATGTGATTCTCCAGGCTAGAATACTGGAGTAGGTTGCCATTTCCTTCTCCAAAACTACAGTCCATGGAATTCTCCACTCCAGAATACTGGAGTGGGTAGCCATTGCAGGCTATTCTCTACCAACTGAGCCACCAGGGAACCCCAAGAATGCTGGAGTGGGTAGTCTATCCCTTCTCGAGGGGATCTNTAAATTGCATTTCCCATGTTCTCTGGGGAGCAGTTGGTCAGTGTGTTAGACTAACAAGTTGCATGTCCCTGGAGACTAATGAGATTGAACTTCTTTTCATATCCTTATTGTCCATTTGAATATTCTCTTTTGTAAAATGAATGTTTCAAGCTTTTTGCTTATTTTTTTTCCACTGAATTGTTTGCCAGTTTGTGATTTGTAGGAGTTCAATATACATTCTGATATGAGTCCCCTTTTTGGATATATGTATTGCAAAAGTTGTCTCTTCCATTCACTGGTTCGCCTTCTCATTCACTTAAAATATCTTTTAATAAAAAAGATAATCTTAATTTTAATTTAGTCCAACTTATTAGCCTTTTAGTGTTTATGTCTTATTTCCTGTGTGATAAATCTTTAATTAGCCCTGTAATATCTTCTAGAATCTTTATTGTTTTACCTTTCACATTGATATCTATAATTCCCCTGGAATTGATTTTTGATGCACCCTATTTCACACACGTTAAATGTGAAAAACAATATGTACCCAAGAACTGATATAATTTAGATTTTTAAACTTCCATTTTAACGTAATACTTTAAAAAATGTAATTTATTTATTTGCTGCACTGGGTCTTAGTTGTGGCGTGCAGGTTGCAGTATTTGGGATCTAGTTCCCTGAACAGGGATGAAACTGGGACCCCTTGTGTTGGGAGTTCAGAATCTCAGCCACTGGACCACCAGGTAAGTCCCTTAATTTAATATTTCACAGGATTTTTTCTTTACCATTAAATATTCTTCTGGGAAGATCCTGCAGAGGAGGGCATGGCAATCTACTCCAGTATCTTGCCAGGAGAAACCCATGGACAGAAGAGCCTGGTGGGCTATGGTCATAGGGTTGCAAAAAGTCAGAAATGACTGAAGCAACTTAGCACAAATATTCTTCTACAAGACTTTTTAAAGTAAATGCCTAATAGTGTTGAAAAAGAGACAACAGACTCCAAATGAATTCCCTTGTGCTAGATCCCATATCAGCAAGTCGAGACTTAATAACTAACCTATAACACAACACTGAAAAAGAAAATTAGTCACTCAGTCGTGTTCGAGACTTAATAACTAACCTATAACACAACACTGAAAAAGAAAATTAGTCACTCAGTCGTGTCTGACTCTTTGTGACCCCGTGGACTGTACCCACCAGCTCCTCTGTCCATGTGATTCTCCAGGCTAGAATACTGGAGTAGGTTGCCATTTCCTTCTCCAAAACTACAGTCCATGGAATTCTCCACTCCAGAATACTGGAGTGGGTAGCCATTGCAGGCTATTCTCTACCAACTGAGCCACCAGGGAACCCCAAGAATGCTGGAGTGGGTAGTCTATCCCTTCTCGAGGGGATCTTCCCAACCCAGGAATTAAACCAGGGTCTTCTGCTTTGCAGGCAGATTCTTTACCAGCTGAGCTACCAGGGAAGCCCCTAACACACCACTGCAAATCAACTACACTTCAATAAAATACAAAAACAAAAAGCCCTAACCTCTCGGCATTTTCAGCCTCTCCCAGGAATGTGATCTTTAATCAGCCAATCTGGAATTACCTGGTCAGCACTAGTAAGGGTTACCTGCCTGATAGTATCAGCCTCCCCTTAAAGGAAGGTGACCTTGCCTGAAACAATCCACTCTCAGCTAGAATAACTTCCTTGCCCTGCCTCCTGCCTATAAAGCCTTCCCTTTTGAACAGTTGCTCAGAGCTCCTTTGCCAAATGGAGTGCTGCTCAATTCATGAACCATTAAATAAGGACAATTAAATTTTTAAATTTACTCAGTTGAATTTTGCTTTTTAACCCAGTCATCATATGCCTCTTACTGGAGCAGTGACTCTGGAATCCAGGCAGGCCTAGTTAATATCTTGTCTTCATCTCTTACAAGCTCTGTAACCTTTTACAAGTTGTGGGAACTTTAAGGACTCTGGTCTTTAGCTTTCATGAGAGGTGTGCAGATCTTGGACTGAGTTGGTTTCATAGCTGAATCTCAGTTTCTAATTAATAATTGATTGTTTAGGAGTACTACATCAACTGAAAGGAGATAAACCAGTCAATTCTAAAGGAAATCAACCTTGAATATTTATTGGAAGGGCTGATGCTAAAGCTGAAGCTCCAATACTTTGGCCACCTGATGAAAAGAGCCAACTCATTGGAAAAGACCTTGATGCTGGGAAAGATTGAAGGCAGGAGAAGGGGATGACAGAGGACAAGATGGTTGGATAGCACTACCAACTCAATGGACATGAGTTTGAGCAAACTCTAGGAGATGCTGAAGGACAGGGAAGCCTGGTGTGCTGCAAGTCTATGGGGTTGAAAAGAGTTGGACATGACTGAGAGACTGAACAATAACACGCCAACTGAAAGAGTGACTCCTGAACAGTCTTACTTATTCATTAAAGTCTAAAGTTCTGAGATAGGACATATTCTGTTTTATTTAATGTGACTAAGAACAATAAAACAACATCAAGATGAATGCCCTTTGGTAGGGAAAATTAAAGTCAGGGCTGGCGCCATGAAGGAGTGGCAGTTGAGCCACTTAATCACATTTCTTTATCAAATTATTCTTTATCTGTAGTGGTTAGGAGAGGAGAGGATTATTTTTTCTGGTTACCTTTTTTTTTTTTTTCTGGTTGCCTTGAGAGAGAATTACTTACTTTCTCTGTGGCTCACTTTATCAATGTAAAATGGTAGAGTAAAATTTAATACCAAGCTCATGATGATGTTGTAAGGGCAACCTAAAGGAGGATGAGACAAGTGTTAAGTGATCAGTAATGGCCACCATTATTCTCATTGGAAGGACTGATGCTGAAGCTGAAGCTCCAGTACTATGGCCACCTGATGTGAAAAGCTAATTCACTGGAAAAGACCTTGGTGCTGGGACAGATGGAGGACAGGAGGAGAAGGGGGTGACCGAAGATGAGATGGTTGGATAGCATCACCAACTCAATGGACATGAGTTTGAGCAAACTTCAGGAGACAGTGAAAGACAGGGAAGCCTGGCATACTGCAGTCCATTTGCAACTCTTTGCAGTTCCAAAGAGTTGGATATGACGTAGTGACTGAACACAATAACATTCACATTCTGTGGGATATAGTCCAGTGAGATTACCTGATGGCTCAGACAGTAAATTATCTGCCAGCAATGAAGGAGACCTAGGTTCGGTCCCTAACGTTGGGAAGATCCCCTAGAGAAGGAAATGGCAACCCACTCTAGTATTCTTGCCTGGAGAGTCCCATGGGCAAAGTAGCATGTCAGGCTACAATCCATGGGCTCGCAAGGAGTCAGACATGACTGAGCAGGTAACACTACCACACTACCAAAACTAGAAGGTCCTGTTTCTGTGGAGCTGATGGAGACTGCTGAAACTCATCAGAAGTAAAAGTCGTTCAGTCATGTCTGACTCTTTGGGACCTCATGGACAATACAATCCATGGAATTCTCCAGGCCAGAATACTGGAGTGGATAGCTGTTCCCTTCTCCAGGGGATCTTCCCAACCCAGGGATCAAACCCAGGTCTCCCGCTTTGCAGGCAGATTCTTTACCAGCTGAGCCCAGAAGAAGTGGCTAAAGACAACATTTCAGTAGGAGTTCCCTGGTGGCCTGGTTCTTGGGATAGTGGGCTTTCACTGCCATGGCCCTGGCTCAATCCTTGGTCTGAAAACTGAGATCCCACAAGTCACAGGGCCAAAACAAATTTTNCAGAAGAAGTGGCTAAAGACAACATTTCAGTAGGAGTTCCCTGGTGGCCTGGTTCTTGGGATAGTGGGCTTTCACTGCCATGGCCCTGGCTCAATCCTTGGTCTGAAAACTGAGATCCCACAAGTCACAGGGCCAAAACAAATTTTTTTTTCTAGACATCAGTTTATCCAGGGGGGTGCTGGTAAATGTTTTGTTTTTTAATTAATTGATTTGGCTGCATCGGGTCTTAATTGCAGCACACAGGCTCTGCGTTGCGGTGCATGGACTCTCTAGCTGTGATGTGTGGGCTCTGGTGCGCGTGAGCTCAGTAGTTGCAACGGATCACAGGCTTAATTGTTCAAAGACATGTGGGATCTTAGTTCCCCCACCAGGGATCAAGCCTGTGTCCCCTGTATTGCAAAGCAGATTCTTAACAACTGGACCACCAGGAAAGTCCCCAGTAAATGTTAACAACCAGCTCTATGGAGGGTATGTGTGTATGTTGATTTGTAGCATTTCTGTAGTATAGATACTTCCACCATGGCCAATTTCAAACTATTAACATCACTGAACACAGAGTTGTATAGTATTTCCACGTTAGAGTTTTCCATCAGATAGATACAATACATGTAAATATCCTGAAGAGGAGAAATACTAGTAAAATGCCATAAAATAGGAATCAATGAGTTTAGAGTCTTTCAATATGGTTTATTTCATTGTGAGTTTACGTAACTTAATTTTTGATAGTGCCTATGTTTAATAATTGGCTTACAAAATTCCTGAAAATTTAACAGTTGGCTCTCTTGAACCTGTATAAGTTGGCTGCAGCCATCACGGAACTGGTGGCCTGTGTGTGGTGCTTAGTTACTCAGTTGTGTCTGACTTTTTGCAACCCTGTTAACTGTAACCCGCCAGGCTCCTCTGTCCATGGGGATTTCTGGGCAAGAATACTGTTAGTGGGTTGCCTTGTCCTCCTCCAGGGGATCTTCGCAACGTAGGGGTTGAATCCAGATCTCCTGCATTGCAGGCTGATGGTGGAGCTAGTGTTAAAGAACCCACCTACCAGTGCAGGCAATATAAGAGACTCAGGTTCAAACCCTAGATGGGGAAGATTCCCTGGAGGAGGGCGTAGCAACCTACTCCAGTATTCTTGCCTGGAGAATCCCATGAACAGAGGAACCTAGTGGGCTATGGTCCATAGGATTGCAAAGAGTCAGACACAACTGAAGCGACTTAGCACACTTATCACAAATTAGCCTATGAGCCCTGGCTCAGAGGTTAAAGTGTCTGCCTCCAATGCAGGAGACCCGGGTTCAATCCCCGGGTTGGGAAAATGCCCTGGAGAAGGAAATGGCAATCCATTCCAGTATTCTTGCCTGGAGAATCCCATGGACGGAGAAGCCTAGTAGGTTACAGTCCACGGGGTCACAAAGAGTCGGACACGACTGAGCGACTTCACCTTACTTCATTTGAAGCCTGTGTCACTGACAAGTAGCATTTGTGTTTAAGACCTGGCGACTGGACAAGTGCCAAGGGCAGGTTCAATGTACTTCTTAAGGACTAGTGCTTGTTCCTCTGGGACAAGTGTCCCTTCCCCCAGGTCACAGCCCAAAGGTGACCTTTCCTTTCCTGACTCTAAGCTGGTTATCATTCGCAGCCACTGGCACCTCCCCCTGCCTCAGGACAGGCTGTCTTGGGAATGCCTGGGACATGCACATAGGGCATTGTAGCCAACCACTTGCTGAACCCACGTCAGGGGCTCACAAGGTCAACCAGATGACCAGAAGGAGAGCACCAGCCTGGGAAGGAGCTTCCAGCTCCTGGGCTCTGAGCCCCTGATGTCTGTGCTGTTGGGTTAGTAATGCCCTTGGCAAAGAGACCCCATCAGTCTACTGCCTTCATATATTTCAAAACCTGGATCCAAGCTACCATTTCTCAGCTTGACCTCTCTCCTCCCTATTGCTTCTCTACCCCCTCAAATAACAGAGTCCAGAGACAAGTGCAGACACTGGATGTTTATTCTAGAATTATCCTGCTTAAGCCTCATTACAACCCTATGAAGTGCGTACTATTTTTAGTCCAGAAATCCAGGACGTAGGGTGGCGTGCTCATCTGCAAACAGTCATAAGGGAAGGAGCCAATGTTTTTCCTTTCTCCCTCAACTGTCTTCCTTCACACGGTAGTCTCGGTTCATATGTGCTTTTATTTTTTTTGGCTGAGCCATGTAGCTTGTGGGATCTTAGTTCCCCAACCAGGGATCAAACCTGTGCCCCCTGCATTGGAAGCATGGAATCTTAACCACTAGACCTCCCATATATGCTTATTTTGCATTCTTCAACATGTTGTGAGTGTGTTTGATCTCTAATCATGTCCAAGTCTTTGTGACCCCATGGACTGTAGCCTATCAGGCTCCTCTGTCCATGGGATATCCCAGGCAAGAATACTGAAGAAGGTTGTCATTTCCTCCTCCAAGGGAGTTTCCTGACCCAGGGATCGAACCCACGTCTCCTGCCTTGGCAGATGGATTCTTGACCGCTGCACCACCTGGGAAGCAACTTCAACATGTTACTTCTTCTAAATGTTCTCAGCCTAGAGATAGTGGTGGAAGCCTTGGGTCTGAAAAGATTGCTCAGGAAGACAATGTGCTGTGAGGATGGAGGAGATGCGGGGAAGCGGGATACTAAGGACAGCTCACCGTGGCTCCCAGTAACGGCTTGAAGGTGACTCCGGATTTCTTTCCACCATGGAAGGTTACAAGGGGAGCCAGGTGTCTGCAGCTTGGAAATGGGTTCTCATCAGACAGGGAATCAGCCGGCATCTTGTTCTTGGAGTCCCAGCCTCCAGGAATGTGAGAAGTACAGTTACCTGTTTCAGCCACCTGCCTGGGGTGATTTGTTACAGCAGCCTGAGCTGACTGGGACGACATGCACAGTAACTCCGTGAAGAAGGTAATCATTTTGGCCAGAACAGAGTAGGACTTTCAACTGCAGGTTAGTTTTCCGCTGTGTCATGGGATGTACCACAATGTGTTGTGGTCTCCCCAAGTCTCCCCTCACTTAATTAAATAGAAAATATGTCTTTGGAACCTGCCTCCCTGAATTCAGCATATAGAAATTTACTGGAAGCATTAGCTATTTTCCTTTGAACCAGATTTACCTCTTCAGTCATTTAAAAAATTGTATTACTCTTTATTTTTATTTATCTGGCTGCACCGGGTCTTAGCTGGGGCATGCAGGATCTTTAGTTGTGGCATGTGGGATCTAGTTCCCTGACCAGGGATTTAACCCAGACCCTCTGCATTGGGAGCACAGAGTCTTAGCCACCAGACCACCAGGAAAGTCCTTCTTCAATCATTTAGACCTGAACTTCATTAGGGGGTAATTAGGTTTCCTCTCCGATTAATCAGTGGTGGTTATGCAGAAGGCCCGATGGAAAAGTTGTGTGATCACTTAGCCAGGTCCGCCAAGGGCGAGGCAGGAGAAGGGTTAAAACCTGCGCACTGAGTATATGCTCAAGCTGGTGAAAGGAGGAGTCAGTGGTAGACCTTAGGATTAGCTTTGCCAAAATATCTTAGGAAAGAAAGATATTAAAGATTCTACGGTGTCGATGTATGGCAAAGCCAATAGAGTATTGTAAAGTAAAATAAATAAATAAAAAAAAAGAGAGAGATTCTACGGAAGTGTAGATTTTTTCAGTCTCCTCGCTAAATAAGAGAGTGGTGTGGCAGCTGATTGAGAACGTTTCTGTCTGTTTGGGAGAGTCAGAGCAGGGGTGTCCAGAAGGGGACGCACAGAGAGCTGCCTTTGGAGTTTGGACATCCCTTATTCTCCCCGCCCTCCACTCCCACTCTGCCCCCCACCTCAGCCTTGAATCCTGGGTACAGTGAGCAGAGCAGTTACTCAGATTCCTGGGCAAGGTTTCCTCTTGGCATCCAGACCCAAAGAGATCAGGGAGGCCACGAGTGTTGAAATAGCCTGGCAGGAGGAGTGCTGAGTCTGTCTTCCTGCCAGTGGCAGGCACAGGATGTACCAAATACAGCCTGGTCCTTTGCTCTGGGTACAGATGAGTCTAGATTCTGAGGGGCCTGGAGCTTACACAGTTGGGTTGGCCGAGAAGGGGATCCTTTCTGAGAAAATAATACAAAATTAGGGAGACCGTTGGAAGGGAACTATGTGAGTGAGAGATGCTGAAGTGTAAGCTTCAGAGAGGGTTATGTATGGAGAAGAAAGTGAAATAGGATGAGGAGATAGAGCTTACGGAAGGGGAGGCTACTCTAGACTGGAGTAGTCAGGGGAGGCTGACATCTGAGCTACAAACCAAACAACAAGGAGCCGGCCATGAGGCCACCGGTGTGAAGAACATTCTGAGCAGAAGGAACAGTCAGTGCAAAGTCCCTGGGGCTTTGGACCAGGCTTGGAATGGCAGGACCGTGAGAAGATGAGTGTGCCTGGCAGTTTGGTGAGCCAGGGGAGAGGGCTGGGTGGTGAGTTCAGGGGACGGGGTAGGGGCTGGTTCCTCTTGGGCCTTCAAGACTTGGTACTGCTACTGCTACTGCTGCTAAGTCGCTTCAGTCGTGTCTGACTCTGTGCAACCCCATAGACGGCAGCCCACCAGGCTCCCCTGTCCCCGGGATTCTCCAGGCAAGAACACTGGAGTGGGTTGCCATTTCCTTCTCCAATACATGAAAGTGAAAAGTGAAAGTGAAATTGCTCNCGCCCCCCAAAAAAGAGGAAAAATGACTCCATGGCTCAAAGTAGGAGTGAGAAAGCTTTTTAGACCATTTTCTACACCATCATTTTAGATGGCTGCCTGAAAATCATTCAAACAATGCACCATCGTCTATTTCAGCAGCCCCTAGTTGAGGACAATTTTTCACAAATATGAATAGCTCTGTGATGAACATTCTTACACTTTCCCGTTTGCCAATAAAGCAAAAAGATTTTAATCTCCACTACTTTGTTCATTGTCTGGCATTCAGGGTGTATAGGACAGAGTCCAGTAAACTCAGCAAGCCTCACATGTCCCCATGCATAGAAGAATTCCTGAACTTGGCCACTTACCTGTATGTTCATAATTTCACTTTCTCATCACACAGGCTCGTTTCACCTGTGTCCAGCACTTGGTTCCCCCTAGCTTCCTGCTCTCTGATGTGCTTCTGCTCAACAGGAAACATTTCTGGGCTACAAGGTCAGCCCAGGATGCCCCCGCTACAGTGTGCATGCTCAGTTTCTCAGTCATGTCTAACTCTGCAACCCCGTGGACTGTGGCCCACCAGGCTCCTCTGTCCACGGAATTTCCCATGCAAGAGTACTGGAGTGGGTTGCCAGTTTCTCCGCCAGGAAATATTCCCAACCCAGGGATGGAACCCATGTCTCCTGTGACTTCTACATTGGCAGAGGGATTCTTTACCACTAGCTCCACCTGGGAAGCCCCTCTCCTAGGGCACGTTATGCAAAAAAGATACTTCTTCAGGTCCTCCATTCCGCCTTGCTCTCTGGAGAATCAGGATAGACCTCCATGGAGCCTTTGCCTCCTGTTTCGTGGAAATGTTTGCTCTGGTTCCTGGCTTCTTCCCAGTTTCCATCTGGCTGCCCTTTTACCCTTCAGCCAGGTTTTATCTCTTACTTGGTGGGCACTTTGTTTGCTGACAGAATCTCAATTGAAACAGTGCCATTAACTGCCTTTCTATGTTTTTAACTAGAAAGGAAGTTCAATTAGGGTACATGAATATTGGAAGGGGAAGATACAACCCCTGCCCCATTTATGCCTAAGCATCTTTCTCTTACTTTTACTCAATTTCTAAAAGGGTCTGGGGCCCACTCAACCCTGAATATTCATTGGAAGAACTGATGCTGAAGCTGAAGCTGCAATACTTTGGCCACCTGATGGAAAGAATCAACTCACTGGAAAAGACCCTGAAGCTGGGAAAGATTGACGGCAGGAGGAGAAGGGCAGAAGGGCACGACAGAAGATGAGATGGTTGGATGGCATCAGTGACTTGATGGATATGAATCTCAGCAAACTCTAGGAGATGGTGAAGGACAGGGAAGCCGGGCATGCTGCAGTCCATGGGGTCGCAAAGAGTCGGACTTGACTTAGTGACTGAAGTGAAGTCGCTTAGTGGTGTCCGACTCTGCGGCCCCATGGACTGTAGCCTACCAGGCTCCTCTGTCCATGGGATTTTTCAGGCAAGAATACTGGAGTGGGTTGCCATTTGAACAACAACAATAACAGGGACCCACCGGAAAAATCAGAACTCTGCCTGGAGAACGTGATGGGACTGAGTGATCACCAGATTGGACCTTGCACTGTCTGCTCTTTTGAAGACTTTTTCAAAAGAACCACCCTTCTCTTTGTTCCTCCCTTTCTCTTCCCTGCCCCAGGGGCAGGCTTTCTACTCAGGACTATTCATCAGGAAGAGACCTGCCTTTAAGTCTCTGAATACTCTCCAGTGCCTGTGTAGGTGGACGCCAGTGGCAGCTTGTAGTAAAGATGCCTCATCTTGGCTCTGCTGGATCCTCTGCTTGCCCCACAGGCTGAGGCTCAAATTTCAGCCAGGAAAAAAAAAAAGTTACAAATTACTTCCTAACCCCATGCCTTTCTCATTACCAGCAGTAACCTCCGCTGTGAACATCTGAAACAACAAGAACTTGTTGTATTGATTGCCTTCTCCCTCTTTTTAATGACACAGTATATTCGTCTGTTAGTGTTACCGTAACAAATACCAGAGACTGGGTGGTTCAACAACAGAAATTTATTTTCTTATACTTCTGAAGCTTAGAAGTCCAAGATCAAGGTGTTGGCTCCTTCTGAGGCTTCTGTTTGCAAGTGGCCATCTTACACACTGGTCATAGCAAACACCCTCTTCCAACAACACAGGAGACGACTCTACATATGGACATCACCAGATGGTCAGTACTGATGAAGGAGGAAACAGACAGAGCTGGACTCCATCTTAGGCCAGGCTGCGAACATTAGGCTACACACATGGTCACCCTCCCAGTGGACTGTGAACTTCGTGCCTGGTATCTATAGAAATGGCATACCAATGGAAAACCAGACCCCCTGATAAAAGAGCCTCAGGACTTGTACTTGGACTCTCCATTGCCTAAAAGAATATGCTAATTATCTCTGTAACAGAACAAAGCCGTAAATTCCATTATGTTTATCAGGATATGACCGTAGGCCTATTGATAAATATCCACTGTTTATCTAGTCTTGTGACACAGGAATCATGGGTTAACTTTGATTGTATCTCTCTTTTACCTTGTCCAGACTAGTTTCAAGGAATTTGGGGAGGTGGATTTGAGCAAGTACTCTTAATGTATATAAGGTTTTTCACAAAAACTGGTCGGGTCCTTGGCTAAGAGGAGACTCTGCCTTGGGCCCACTGGAGTACTAAACTGCACTCCACTATCTGCATCGTCCTTCTGAGTTTGTTTCCCGGAACGTGTGGCCACAACACTGAAATCAGACTGATTATATTCTTTGCAGCCAAAGGCAGAGAAGTTCTGTACAGTTATCAGAAACAAGAGTGGGAGCTGACTATGGCTCAGATTATGAACTCCTTACTATAAAATTCAGACTTAAAGAAAGTAGGGAAAATCACTAGGCTATTCAGGTATGACAGAAATCAAATCCCTTATGCATATACAGTGGAAGTGACAAATAGATTCAAGGCATTAGATTTGATAAAGAGAGTACCTGAAGAACTATGGACAAAGGTTCGTAACGTTGTACAGGAAGCAGTGATCAAAATCATCCCCAAGAAAAAGAAATGCAAAAGGTAAGATGATTGACTGAGGAGGCCTTACAAATAGCTGAGAAAACAAGAGAAGCAAAAGGCAAAGGAGTAAAGGAAAGCTATACCCATCCGAATGCAGAGTTCCAAAGGGTAGCAAGTAGAGATAAGAACGCCTTCCTAAGTGAACAATGCAAAGAAATAGAAGAAAACAACAGAATAGGAAAGACTAGGGATCTCTTCAAGATAGCAAGAATACCAAGGAAACCAAGAATACCAAGGGAACATTTCGTGCAAACATGGACACAATAAAAGACAGAAACAGTATGGACCTAACAGAAGCAGAAGATATTAAGAAGAGGTGGCAAGAATACACAGAAGAACTGTACAAAAAAGATCTTAATGACCCAGGTAACCATGATGGTGTGATCACTCACCTAGAGCCAGACATCCTGAAGTGTGAAGTCAAGTGGGCCTTAGGAAGCATCACTATGAACAAAGCTAGTGGAAGTGATGGAATTCCATTGAGCTACTTTCAATCCTGAAAGATGATGCTGTGAAAGTGCTGCACTCAATATGCCAGCAAATTTGAAAAATTTAGCAGTGGCCACAGGACTGGAAAAAGTCACTTTTCACTCCATTCCCAAAGAAGGGCAATGCCAAAGAACGTTTAAACTAACTCACAATTTTACTCATTTCACATGCTAGCAAGGTCATGCTCAAAATCCTCCATGCTAGGCTTCAACAGTACGTGAGCCAAGAACTTCCAGATGTTTAAGCATGATTTAGAAACAGTATAGGAACAAGAGATCAAATTGCCAACATCCGCTGGATATTAGAAAAAGCAAGAGAACTCCAGAAAAACATCTACTTCTGCTTCATTGACTACTCTAAAGCCTTTGACTCTGTGGATCACAACAAACTGTGGAAAATTCTTCAAGAGATGGGAATACCAGACCACCTTACCTGCCTCCTGAGGAACCTGTATGCAGGTCAAGAAACAACAGTTAGAACCGGACATGGAACAATGGACTGGTTCAAAACTGGGAAAGACGTATGTCAAGGCTGTATATTGTCACCCTGCTTATTTAACTTACAGAGTACATCATGTGAAATGCCAGGTTGGATGAAGCACAAGCTGGAATCAAGATTGCTGGGAGAAATATCAATAAGCTAAGATATGCAGATGACACCATTCATATGGCAGAAAGCAAAGAGAAACTAAAGAGCCTCTTGATGAAAGTGAAAGAGGACAGTGAAAAAGCTGTCTTAAAACTCAACATTGAAAAATCAAAGATCATGACATCTGATCCCATCACTTCATGGCAAATGGATGGGGAAACAATGATTGACTTTGTTTTCTCAGGCTTCAAAATCACTGTGGACAGTGATTGCAGCCATGAAAAACCTAAACAGCATATTAAAAAGCAGAGACATTATTTTGCCAACAAAGGTCAGTACAGTCAAATTGGCATTTTCCAGGAGTCATGTATAGATGAGAGAGTTGGACCATAAAGAAGGCTGAGGGCCAAAGAATTGATGGTTTCAAACTGTGATGTCGGAGAAGACTCTTGAGACTCCTTTGGACTGCAAGGAGATCCAACCAGTCAATCCTAAAGAAAATCAGTCCTGAGTATTCATTGAAAGGACTGATGCTGAAGCTGAAGCTCCAGTACATTGGCCACCTGATGCAAAGAACTGACTCACTGGAAAAGACCCTGATGCTGGGAAATATTGAAGGCAGGTGGAGAAGGGGACGACAGAGGATGAAATGGTTGTATGGTATCACCAACTCAATGGACATGAGTTTGAGCAAGCTCTAGGAGTTGGTGAAGGACAGGGAAGCCTGGCATGCTGCAGTCCACGGGGTGACAAAGAGTTGGACACGACTGAACGACTGAACAACAACATCTTCTCCCTGGGCCTCCTTCTATGAGCATCTGTGTCCTAATCCCCTCTTCTTAGAAGGACAGTGGTCACATTGGAGTAGTGCTGCATGTCTGCTAAGTCGCTTCAGTCATGTGTTACTCTTTGCAAACCCATAGGCTGTAGCCCCCAGACTCCTCTGTCCATGGGATTCTCCTGGCAAGAATACTGGAGTGGGTTGCCATGCCCTCCTCCAGGGCATCTTCCCTACCCAGTGGTCGAACCATGTCTCTTGCGTTTCCTGCGTTGGCAGGCGGGTTCTTTACCAACAGTGCTGCCTGGGAGGTGTGGAGCAGGGTCCACATATTGGAGTAGGGCCCACCCTAATGACCTCTTTTTTCACTTAAATACCTACTTAAAGGCCCTTTCTCCAAATCCAGCCACATACTGAGGTACTGGGGGTTAGCACTTCAGCATGTGAATTTGAGGGGATGGTTCAGCCCATAACACATGTTACATTTCTGTAATTACAAAAGCAACATATGTTCACCATAGAAAATTTCCCGGAGGTGAAGAAACTAAGGTAAGAATCTCTGCGAGGGACTTCTCTGATGGTCCAATTGAAACCGTTTACCTTAGATTGAGACTGGAACCCATGTGCTGGGTCTCAAACCCAGCCCAAACCCAGACTGGAACTTGACTGAGCTAAAACCCACAGTCTTCAAACTGAGATCACAGACCTGTTTACAGGCTCAAGTTCCTTTTTTTTTTTTTTTAACAAGCTCTTTCTTGCCAGTTTTATTAAAGAAAAATTGTACATGATTCACTTTTCATCAGTCTGTTCTGGCATGCTTCTAATGGTATCAGAACCATCTGGATCCATCATAGCCAGAGTGCATACCTCTGTAGTACTTTTCACATCTGTGCCCAATTCAATATTATTGCCATGGTAGTGATGGACACCAGTTTTGGCCAACATGGCATAATACTCTATTTCAGATTTCCTCAAGGCTGAGCAGTTGTTGGTGAGGATGACCGGTTTCACTTTGCCTTGTCTGATCCTTTTCAGAGTCTGCTTGTACCCCAGCACGTACTTTTCACTTTTCATAACCAGTTGGAGCCTAGAGTTTATTGATTCCAGTGACTTTTTCGTCTTCTTGGTGGCCACCATCTCCCTGACTCAGGTGCGGGATGCCTCCAACCAAGAGCAGCCACCGAGATGGCCAGGGAGTGAGAAGCCCAGGCTCAGGTTCTTGATGTCTCATAGCAGAAAGAATTCAGTGAGAGACAAAGTGATAGGTAACAAGTGAATTTATTCAGAGAGAGAAACACTCCACAGAGCATGGGCCATCACAGAGGGTGAATACAGTGGCCTCAGAGGGGGTTATGGTTAGCTTTCATGGGCTGGGTAATTTCATAGGCTAATGAGTGGGAGGATTATTCCAACTATTTTGGGGAAAGGGAGGGGATTTCCAGGGGTTGGACTACTGCCTGCTTTTTGGTCTTTGATGGTCAGCTTTGGAACCATCATGGCACTTCTGAGTGTGTCATTTAGCTTACTGATTGAGGATCAAGGTCTAGTCAAAGCTGACTTGTCTGCCATCTTGGGCCCATTTGATTCCAATCGGTCTATGTTGTGTCCTTGGGCTATGTCATTCTTTCAAAACTTCTGCCTGGCCCCTTTCCCTCCTATTTTACCATGACTAACACTCTGTGCTCCCAATGCAGAGAAAAACTAATTCTGACTTCATGTTGGAAGTGTTTCTTTGACTTGCTTTTTGTGGCTGTTGTTGTTATCATCATACATAATGGCCTACCTCAGAAAACCCAGCCCCTCAGCCTGACTGTTGGGCTAAAAATGCCTTTGTTGAGCTCAGTCAGTCAGTCAGTTCAGTCGCTCAGTTGTGTCAGACTCTTTGCAACCCCATGAATTGCAGCACGCCAGGCCTCCCTGTCTATCACCAACTCCCAGAGTTCACTCAGACTCATGTGCATCAAGTCGGTAATGCCATCCAGCCATCTCATCCTCTGTCGTCTCCTTCTCCTCCTGCCCCCAATCCCTCCCAGCATCAGGATCTTTTCCAATGAGTCAACTCTTCGCATGAGGTGGCCAGAGTATTGGAGTTTCAGCCTCAGCATCAGTCCTTCCAATGAACACCCAGGACTGATCTCCTNCGTCTCCTTCTCCTCCTGCCCCCAATCCCTCCCAGCATCAGGATCTTTTCCAATGAGTCAACTCTTCGCATGAGGTGGCCAGAGTATTGGAGTTTCAGCCTCAGCATCAGTCCTTCCAATGAACACCCAGGACTGATCTCCTCTAGGATGGACTGGTTGGATCTCCTTGCAGTCCAAGGGACTCACAAGAGTCTTCTCCAGCACCACAGTTCAAAAGCATCAATTCTTCGGTGCTAGGCCTTCTTCACAGTCCAACTCTCACATCCATATGTCACGCGAGTGTATGTTCCTTGACTGTTTGTCTCGTCACAACAAAGATTTGGAGTAATGGACATTAAAGCCCCCTCGGCGTGTCACAGCTCTCAGGTCTTGGATAGCCCGTGTTATAGTTCTCAGGTCTCAAATGGACCATGTTATAGATCTTAGACAAATCAGTGTTACAGCTCTATTTTATTTAGAAGATAGCAGGAAAATCCATCTTTGAGGCATGAGGGCACATCGATCCAAAGAAATGAGAAGAGCGCCCCAGAGCGCTGGAGAGAGAGAGAGAGAGAGAGAGAGAGAGAGATCTAGCTCTGGCTCCTCTATTTATATGTTTATCTCTCCCTGGGCCTGTCCTATGTAAATTGGGCCAGCCAGGAGTGTTGTTTGTTTTACCTGAGGTCCTTACTCTGGTCTTCGGACTTTCTTTTGTTCTATTTTTGCGGGCTTTTCCCTTCCTTGTCTTTTAGCCACCTCCATTCTGGACTCCTTTTCCCTATTCTACCCACCTAATACATACATAACCACTGGAAAAACCATAGCCTTGACTAGATGGACCTTTGCTGGCAAAGTAATGTCTCTGCTTTTCAATCTGCTATCTAGGTTGGTCATAACTTTCCTTCCAAACAGTAAGCATCTTTTAATTTCATGGCTGCAATCACCATCTGCAGTGATTTTGGAGCCCCCCAAAATAAAGTCTGACACTGTTTCCACTGTTTCCCCATCTATTTGCCATGAAGTGATGGGACCAGATGGCATGATCTTAGTTTTCTGAATGTTGAGCTTTAAGCCAACTTTATCACTCTCTTCTTTCACTTTCATCAAGAGGCTTTTTAGTTCCTTTTCATTTTCTGCCATCAGGGTGGTGTCATCTGCATATCTGAGGTTATTGATATTTCTCCTGGCAATCTTGATTCCAGCTTGTGCTTCCTCCAGCCCAGCGTTTCTCATGATGTACTCTGCATATAAGTTAAACAAGCAGGGTGACAATATACAGCCTTGACGTACTCCTTTTCCTATTTGGAACCAGTCTGTTGTTCCATGTCCAGTTCTAACTGTTGCTTCCTGACCTGTATACAGGTTTCTCAATATGACCCTGCCCGCCTGTGACTGGCTGCATGAAAGAAGAGACTAACACACCCTTCCTCAAAGCTGGCCATTCCTGGAGATGTTTTGCAAGACTGATGGCCCTTTTTATTTACTTCCTCATTGGCTCTCCATCTTTATTCTGCCTTTTGATTTTAGTTTCTCTCTCTGGTCCTACAAAAGAATCTTCAACTAGATGGTTATTTTGAAACTTGAGTCTGCCATCTTCTCCATCTGTGGGCTTTCCAAATAAAGCCATATTTGTGGTGACCCAAGGACTAAAGAGCAGATAAAACCAAGGAGGGTCTTAGAAGGCAGGAACAGAAAACCAGACCCTTATTGTCCTTCCGTCCCCCATGTTGCAACTGTTAACAGATTTTGGGTCCTCCTGAGCAGTATAACCTGTCTCTGCTCTTACCCTATAGGGAGAAGGTATTTGCCTTACTCTTCCCCCACCCAGTATATGTGCCTCATCCAATCAGCAAATGACCTGCAAGACCCCATCCCACTCCTTGTACCCTGGGTATAAAAGTGGACTGAAGACCCCTGTTCAATATCAGTTATCCCTTGAACTGGTCCACTGTTCTAACAATGTCTCCCATTCTAATAAACTTTATTTCCTTCTCATTCTGTCTCATGTCTGGAAATTCTTTTCCAACCCATGCCCAGACCACGACAATATTCCTTGCCTCAACAGCTCGTCACTGACTGTGCTTGACTTTAGGTAAAAGGGGAAGTATGTTTTCCTTACTCCATCTTCCTACTTAGCTGGATTTTCTGAAAGTGAAAGTCTCTCAGTCATGCCTGACTCTTTGCGACCCCATGGACTCTACAGTCCATGGAATTCTCCAGGCCAGGATACTGGAGTGGGTAGCCTATCCCTTCTTCAGGGAATCTTACTGACCCAGGAATCAAACTGGGGTCTCCTGCATTGCAAGCGGATTCTTTACCAACCAAGCTATCAGGGAAGGCCAACTAGATTTCCTACATTTTCTTAAATGAGCTTGTAAGCTTATATTACCTCTTTTTTTTTTTTTAAGTTACCTTTTAATTAATTTATTTATTTTTCTGGGCCATGCTGTGCAGCTTGTGGGATCTCAGTACCCTGACCAGGGATCAAACCCCTGCCCTCTGTACTGGAGGTGCAGCGCGGTCTTAACCTCTGGACCACTGGAGTCTTAACCACTGGTCCCTGAGCTTGTGTTATTTTTTATAATGAAGGAAATAAACAAATGTAATAGAACATTGCCAGGGAGGACAATGAAAAGGAGTTTTGTTTAGAGCAAAGAGATGAAAGGAAGAGCAGGCCTGTACTAGATGCTGGGAGTGGAATCCAGGGAGGACAATGAAAAGGAGCTTTTGTTTAGAGCAAAGAGATGAAAAGCAGAGGAGGCCTGCATTAGATGCTGGGAGCGGAATCTTGGAAGGTAGGAACCTGTCAGCAATGGGACCTTTGCCTTTCAGACCTGGAGAAGTGTGCAAGCAACTCAGGGAGGAACTAGCTCTTAGCTATGCCCGAGGTGGGTTGGAGAATTTGTAAATGAACCTCTAGCTCCTTTAAACAAGGTCTGTTGTGCTGCGTGCTGTGCTTAGTTGCTCAGTCATGTCCAACTCTTTGTGACCCCATAGAATGCAACATTGGAGAAGGAAATGGCAACCCACTCCAGTGTTCTTGCCTGGAGAATCCCAGGGACGGGGACAGGGAAGCCTGGTAGGCTGCCGTCCATGGGGGTCGCACAGAGTCAGACACGACTGAAGTGATTTAGCAGCAGCAGGCTGTAGCCCGCCAGGCATCCCGGGATTCGACCGAGGAATTGAACTGGGGTCTCCTGCATCGCAAGCAGATTCTTTACCAGCTGAGCTACCAGGGAAGCCCCCAGGCTCCTTTGGCCTGGACTAATTATATCCTTCCCACTGAGAATTGGGACGCTGAGTCAGTGCCTGCGGTCTTGGAAATATTCCAACAGAAAATGAGCTGGAGGGTTGGAGAGAGTGGAAAGGCCATTCTTGATTTTGAAAGAAAAGAAAATGGGGACTTCAAACATTGAGCCAGAGGGCTGAACAGTAATAAAGGGGTGATTTGGGAAGGCCCGGTAAGGGAAACGATGATTCCTGGGAGCCAGAACGGGTTCATCATCCCCAGCTCCATAGCACCCTTGACTTGAAACGTTAAAGCAGATATCCTGGGTTTAGTAGGTCTCCAGACTTCTCACTGTTGTCTGGTAGTGGAGAGGGTGAGGTATAACTCAGTCAGCTGGTAGGAGACTGAGTTACCAGAGCCCCAGATCAGCGGGTTGATTGATGTCAGTGTCTATGTTGGTGCCTTCCCTGGTGGTCCAGTGGCCTAAGACTCTGTGCTGCCAACGCAGGAGACCCAGGTTCAATCCCTGGTCAGGAAACTAGATCCCACATGCCACAGCTAAGGTTGCTTGTGCCGCTACGAAGACCTGGTGCAGCCAAATAAATAAATACAAATATTTTTAATGTAAGACCCAAACTCCCAATGCAAGGGGCACAGGCTCAATCCCTGGTTAGGAAACTAAGATCCTGCATGCCACTTGGCACCCCCCACCCCTCCAAAAAAAACTATGTCCAAAAGCTCTGTTCTGTTCAACAACTTTAACCAATTGCTAGGGATTGGAGGTATAGCAGAAAATAAAGATACACCCCTGTCCTTGGGGACTTTATAAACTAATATAATCTATTCACTTATCAAGGAAAGTTTTTGTCTTAAAGGAATACAACTATTCCTTTGACCTCACTGAGAGCGGTGTATGTAGTTCATGTAACTGTGCATTCATGGTTTACAAGACCTGATTGCCGGACAGGTGGGACAGGTTGCAAACCTGTGCACACAGGTGGAGCCCAGCAGTGCCCTAGAGCAGGATGACAGGGCAGTGGGTCCACGGAGGCGACACATAATTCGCTCCCCCAGGCACAGTCCCGAGCTGAGGCCACTGTCTCACTCACTGCAGGAGACGCGGGCCTGGCTACCGAGCAGCCATTTCTCACCTCCTTGCTTTCTGAAAATGCCGCAAGCCTCTTGCCTCTGGTTTTCACCTCTCTTCCCTGCGTCCATATGCCTCAGGGAATGTTGCCCCCAGCCCAGGAGCGATGAGTGCCCCCATCGGCCTAAGGGAAATCCTATGCCCCTTGAGGTGGTTGGTTCGGGACCAGTGCAACCAATATCCTGAGGAAAAGTCCAGGGAATGAGGAAGGGTGAACTGCTGGGAAGTTTTTTCTGCTGAGAGAAAGCCACAATGCACTGGTTAGAGATGTTTTCCTCAGCAGGTAACAGAACATACCTCCTCCCACCTACATGCCAACAAATGTAGTTTAGGAGTGAAGATACTCAGTGAGCGATATGCAAAGTCTGGAGGTAGGTGGTTCCTGGCATTGGTTTGGTGGTTCTAGTAATGCTAGGATCAACATTCCTGTGACTGTCTCTGTCTTTGTTTATGGTGTAGAAGGCTGCCACTCCAGCCATTCTGTCCGTGTTAAGATGGGAAGAAAGGGGCTGCCCATGACCCCAGTGCTTCTGCAGTTTGCTTTCAGCTGCGCTGGGTCTTCGTTGCTTTCTCTAGTTGTGGAGAGCGGGGGCTGCTCTCCAGCTGGCAGAGAACAGGCTTCTCACTGCAGGGGCTTCTCTTGTGGAGCACAGACTCTAGGCACACAGTCTTCAATAGTTTTGGCTCGAGGGCTCTAGAGCCTGGGCTCTGTAGTTGTAGCTCATGGGNCTTTCTCTAGTTGTGGAGAGCGGGGGCTGCTCTCCAGCTGGCAGAGAACAGGCTTCTCACTGCAGGGGCTTCTCTTGTGGAGCACAGACTCTAGGCACACAGTCTTCAATAGTTTTGGCTCGAGGGCTCTAGAGCCTGGGCTCTGTAGTTGTAGCTTAGTTCCGCCAGGGCATGCGGAGTCTTCAAACCCACGTCCCCCTGCGTTGGCAAGGCAATTCATAAGCACTGGACCAGCAGGGAAGCCCGACACCTGTGCTTTTTCTAACCACATCTTTCCCCAAAAGTCCCTCACATGCTCCCACCTTCATCTCAATGGGCAGGACTGTGTCTCACGGCCACTCCTCACTGCAAAGCAAACTAGGCAAGTCAATTTCTTCTTATCCAAAGGAAAAACGGGATGGGACTTCCCTGGCAGTCCAGTGGTTAGGACTCGGAGCTTCCACTGCAGAGGACCCAGTTTCCAGCCCTGGTCAGGGAACTAAGATCCTGCAAACCGCATGGTGCAGCCAAAAAAAGAAATAATAACAACAAAAAAGAAACAGAAAAGGGAGAAGAGGGCTGGGAAGTAGAACTGGGTTAGGTACAAACAGAAAGTGACACTCCTGATTTCTAAGCATCTCAAGGTCGGGAAGCTGCTGCTGCCCTCTCGGTTCCACCCTGAGCAGGAAGCAAGCACTGAAAAAGCCAGAGCAGAGAGATGGAAAAAACCTGCATCCAAGGTCAACAACCTGAATGGAAAATGAGCAAGGGAGGTAAAGAAGACAGAGGTAAAGGTCACAGAAAAGAAAAAACAAGTAGCCCTTAAGTGTATGAAAAAATGCTCAGTTCGCTCATCGTAAGAGCAATTAAAATTGAAATGACACTGTTACACCACTTATCCCCTATCAGATTGGCAGAATTCCAAATGTTTGACAATACATTCTGTTGGTAAGGCTGTGAGCAAGCAGGTGTTTCCATGGATGAAGGGCAGACTGGCACGATCTCCAGTGTCAGGGAAGGAGGAAACGAAGCAGCACGTGAATTTCGGCCTTTGCGTCCTCACTGAGAGGCTGTATCAGCTTACCTGGAGACCACCTTCCTGTGGGACTTCCTATTAAGTGACACAATAAACGTCCTCACTGATTCAACCGGCTCCAGTAGGGTGTCTGTTACCAAGAACCAAAAATATCCCAAATGATGCCCTGCCCCCCACCCTGAGGCCAGGAGCAAAGTTGGGTCTGTCCAGAAGCCAGATCACAGAATCTCACTGGGTCATCCAGGGACTAGCCAGATCCAGACAGGTATAGGTCCAAATGCTGAGATCATCGCTGACAGCAAAATGTAGTCGAGAGAATGAACTGTGAGCTGTTTCAAAAGCAGTGGGTGGGCAGCTGCCTAGGGTAATAGACAGTCCTTCTGGTCGTGAGCAGGGGCTGCCTCCTGAGTGGTTAAGAAGCCTGGTGGAATCCCAGTGTAGAGATGATCCTAAAGAGTTGGAACTCGGGGTGGCAAGATGCCTGCCTTGGGCTTCCTTCATGTTGTTTACTTATTTACTTAGCTGTGCCGTCTTAGTTGCGGCGTGCAGGGCCTTTTAGTTGCAGCTGGCCAGCTCTCAGTTGTTGCATGTGTGGATCTAGCTCCTTCAGTAGGGGTCAAACCCAGGCCCCTACGTTGGGAGCACCGAGTCTTTCTTAGCCGCTAGGCTTTCTTGACCTGAGGTCTTCAGCTCTTCGGTTCATCTGACTGTCTTTTCTGTTTGTTTGTTTGCTGCACTGGCTCTTGGTTGCTGTGAGGGCTTTGCTCTAGCTGTAGGGAGTGAGGGCTACTCTCCAGCTGCAGTGCATAGATTTCTCTTTGCGGTGGCTTCAGATCATAGGCTCTAGGGCACTCAGTTTTCAGTAGATGCTGCTGTGATCAGATCAGGGGTTGGGGCACACAGGCTTAGTTGTCCTGTAACAGGTTGGATCTTAGTCCCCCAGCCAGTGCTCAAACCCATGTCCACTGTGTTGGAAGGCAGATTCTGAACCACTACAGAGGTCCACGTTGGCCTCCTTAACATCCATCCAAGCCCAGACAGCCTCGGTCTGCGGGCCTGGCATTCTTCCAGACTCCTCTCAGACTGTGTTTCCAGCAAGTGCGCTGCCTTCAGCCTTCCACTCACGCTGATCACTGCTCTCAGCGCTCCTACGTTTAGTTTATACCCGGCTGTTAATTTCTGACTGTTTGCAAGTCGTGTCGTGTGTGTGTGTATTGTGTCTAAGGTAGACAGGCCTCTGAGATCAGGATCTGTCTTCTAGTTTTTCTTTTTTTATTCTCCTCCCCGACAAACACTACTAGCAATAACAATGAGCATCTAATACACGGTATTACGTATCATAGACAAAAATGCTTGTAAAGATGCTCAGAGGTTTGTCCCCATTGCAAACAAACACTACGTAGGTGAAAAACGGAGTTTTCAAAGCTGAGGAATGTGGGGGAGAGGAGCTCTTTACTATCCATCTGGCCTGACAGGGCTGTTAAGAATCACAGAAGTGGGAGGTATGTTCCATAAGAACATGGAACACGAGAAGACTGCATAGAACTGTAAAGCACCTAAAACAGCAATCTTCAGACATCACATCTTCCTGCCTTAGCAGATAAATGTAAAAGAAATTATAGTCAGAAAAATTTACTTTGGCGTTGGAAATTCTAATAGTTTTTTCCAAGAGTCTGCTTTATTTTTTTCCCCAAAGTCTTTACCATGAGTTTCCTCGAGCTATCCACTTAAGTGATTTGTGTTCTCAGCTTTTCAAAATTGTTATTTCCTTTTTAAAAACTCCCCTGGTCTTCCCTGGTGGTCTAGCGGTTAGAACTCTGAGCTTCCAATGCAGGGGATATGGCTTTGATCCCTGGGCAGGAAAGCTCTGAATGCCATGTTTCTGGGCCAAAAAACAAAAATAAAAGTTCCCAGGTGGCACTAGTGGTAAAGAACCCATCTGCTAGTTAGGACCACTTAAGAGACATGAGTTTGATCCCTAGGCTGGGAAGATTCCTGAAGAAGGAAATGGCAACGTACTCCAGTATCCTGGACTGGAAAATTCTATAAACAGAAAAACCTGGCGGGCTACAGTCCATGGGGTCGTAACAGTTGGTCACAACTGAGCTCACACATACACCAAATTAACGGTGCAAATTTCCACAACTGGGACGACCTGACTGTGTGGATCACAACAAACTGGAAAATTCTTCAAGAGATGGGAATACCAGACCACCTGACCTGCCTCCTGAGAAATCTGTATGCAGGTCAAGAAGCAACAGTTAGAACTGTACCTGGAACAACAGACTGGCTCCAAGTTGGGAAAGGAGTACATCAAGGCTACATATTGTCACTTTGCTTATTTAACTTATACACAGAGTACATCATGCGAAATATCAGGCTGGATGAAGCACAAGCTAGAATCAAGATTTCTGGGAGAAATAGCAAAACCTCAGATATGCAGATGACACCACCCTTATGGCAGAAAGCGAAGAGAAACTAAAGAGGTTCTTGAAAGTGAAAGACGAGAGTGAAAAATCTGACTTAAAGCTCAACATTCAGAAAACTAAGATCATGGCATCCAGTCATCACTTCATGGCAAATAGATGGAAAAACAATGGAAACAGTGACAGGCTATTTTCTTGAGATCCAAAATCACTGCAGATGGTGACTGCAGCCATGAACTTAAAAGATGCTTGCTCCTTGGAAGAAACTTAGACAGCATATTAAAATGCAGAGACATTCCTTTGCCAACAAAGGTCCATCTAGTCAAAGCTATAGTTTTTCCAGTAGTCATGTATGGATGTGAGAGTTGGACCATAAAGAAAGCTGAGTTTTGAAGAATCGATGCTTTTGAACTGCGGGTTTGGAGAAGACTCTTGAGAGTCTCTTGGACTGCAAGGAGATCCAACTAGTCCATTCTAAAGGAGATCAGTCCTGAATGTTCATTGGAAGGAGTGATGCTGAAGCTGAAACTCCAGTACTTTGGCCATCTGATGAAAAGAATTGACCCATTGGAAAAGACCCTGATGCTGGGAAAGATTGAAGGCAAGAAGAGAAGGGGAAAACAGAGGATGAGATGGTTGGATGGCATCACGGACTTGATGGACATGAGTTTGAGTAGGCCACGGGAGATGGTGATGGACAGGGAGGCCTGGCGAGCTGCAGTCCATTGCAAAGAGTCAAACACAACTAGGCAACTGAACTGAACTGAACTGGGAAGACCAAGGTGCTGGGTGGCTCCTGGCCACAAGGGGGCGCAGTCTCCCTAGTTCTGGGCAAAGGAGAGGCCTCTGATGCCTCCAAGGTGCCCAGGCTCAGCCTAGTCAGGATTTCAATCCTCTCCTGTAGGCAGCCCAGGTGCAGGGGTTTGATGGACAACAGACCGCTCCTCTCTGGGCAGCTCCCACAGTGGGAACGTCTGGGGTGCCAGGCTGGGAGGAGGTCCTGTTCAAATTGCAGGCTGTGGCAGGAATGCTGTGTTGGCAGCTTCGCTCAGGAGCCAGGAGGGCGGTGGTGTCTGGGGCATGACCCTGGATGGCTGGGGTGCTGGCTAGGGTGTTGGGCCAAGACTGGCTGGTGACGCTGAGAGTGTGTGGGTGTGGCAACCACAACAGAGATAGGGGCCCCAAGGGGCCTGTGGGATCCACTGTGCTGCCCTGCCAGCCCTGCCCAGCCCAGCCGGAACCGGGATTGTGTGCTGTGGTCCAGGCAGAGACCACGGTTTTCACTGAGGTCCTCTACGGTCTGGCATTACCTTCTCCAAAAGTAGCTCTTCTGCAGTCAAGCTGAATAGCTGCTCTTCCTCCAAACAACTTGCACTTTGCTTCATTCACGTATTCATTTACTTACTCATGCCAGGCCATCCACCTGTACTGAGTGTGACCTACAGCCAGGCACCATGGAAATATAAGACAGTGGGCCCTCACGGACACGTATGTTGTGCCACCATATCTTTATTTTTTTTTTCATTCTTTTAAAAAATTACTTATTTGGTGGCACCAGGTCTTCGTTGCATCATGCGGGATCTTTTAGTTACAGCATGGGGGATCTAGCTCCCTGATCAGGGTCGAAGCTGGGCCCCCTGCATTGGGAGCTCAGAGTTTTAGCCACTGGACCACCAGGCAAGTCCTATGTCTCCATATTCCATATTTTTATTCATGTTTTTCTCCCCACCACCCTCAGTCTGACCGGGTTTTACCATCTCTTGGAGACTTCCTCAAACCTCACCAGCTCCAGGAAGTCCCTTCTGATTACTCCAAAGAGAGGAAAAGTACCTGGTTTGTCCCATTCACTGTTACATCCTGAATGCCTAATACCATCCCTGGTGTAAGGAGGGGTTCAGTGTTTGTTGATTTTAATGAATCAGGTGATCTTGTCTGTCTCAGATTTCACAATCCAGATTGCCTAAAACTTTCACTTGGCAAGTCATCAGGTCCTGCCTGTGACATCTCTCCCACTCAACTGCTGTGTTTACTACCACACGATGCTTTGTGGCTGGGTCAGGCAGGTCTCCTAACAAGGGATGGGAAGGAATTTATTGGCTCATTTAAACACACACTAGGAGATGGGCAGGAAGGGTTGAGCCTACCTTACGAGATGACCTGGCTTCCCTGAGAGCTCAGTTGGTAAAGAATCTGCCTGCAATGCAGGAGACCCCGGTTTGATTCCTGGGTCGGGAAGATTCCCCGGAGAAGGGAAAGGCTACCCTACTCTAGTATTCTGGCCTGGAGAACTCCATGGACTGTATAGTCCATGGGGTCACAAAGAGTCAGACATGACTGAGTGACTTTCACTTTCTTAGGGGACAACAGCAATCTGGGACTGTATCAGGATACCCTGCTATTCACAATGGCTTTTNGTATTCTGGCCTGGAGAACTCCATGGACTGTATAGTCCATGGGGTCACAAAGAGTCAGACATGACTGAGTGACTTTCACTTTCTTAGGGGACAACAGCAATCTGGGACTGTATCAGGATACCCTGCTATTCACAATGGCTTTTCTCTTTGATATCTTCATCCCTTGCTTTTGCAAACAGGCTTTCTCCATCCAGAAGGCTGTCAGTGATCCGAATTTACATTCTTCAAGCTCACCAAATCCAAGAAGAATAGGATTTTCCTCTCCAGCTCCAATTTTGAAATTCTGGTAAAAACTCTGCTAGACTTTTTTATTATTATTATTCCTTACCTTTCTCTTGGACCAGTCACTGTAACCAGGGGCGGTGATGTAGGTTGATTGGCAGCCCTTACACGATTGGCTGAGTTGGATTAGAAAAAGAGCAGTTGATCCCCCAAAAGCTGATTGAGAAAAACAGATGTGGCTTTTGGGAAGAGCTGAGGCCACCACCCTGATGGGTATCCACAACAGTGGTGGCAGTGTGTTCTCATGTATCAGTATAGTCCCTGATACTGGGGAAACATCCATGCACATAGTGCTTTTGCTGATAACAGAAGCTTGATCTGTGTTGGCTCATTTACAGGTAAAGGAGTTTAGTGTCTTGTTTTGTTTGGGGCTGAAATTCCCGGTGGGTCTTCCCTGCACTTTGCAGGAGCTGTCTGTCCTGTCACGGCTGCTGTGGGTGTGTCGTAGGTCTCAGAGTGTGAACCTGGAGAGAATCCTGGAACCTGTGTTAAGACTTGAGCTGTCATTTCTGGTTTTCCTTCTGAGAAAATCTTCCAAGCTGAGCAGTGTGAGTAATATTGGCTTTTTGTCTCAAAAAGGAGAATGACTCTAAGATTGGTTTTTCTATTTGTGTTTCTTTGTTTGTTTTGGTAGAAAGCAAAGATAGCAATTTTGTAAAACAGAGTCTTGCTAGGATGGTCTCAGGAATGGGGCCTTTTGAAAAGATATTGTTCAGTTGCTAAGTGAGCGACTCTTCGCCACCCCACGAACTGCAGCACGCCAGGCTTTCCTGCCCTTCACCATATCCCAAACTCATGTCCTTTGAGTTGGTGATGCCATCCAGCCATCTCATCTTCTGTCGCCTCCTTTCAAAAGATGAGGCACTCCTATCAGAAGAGCATGAGGCTTTCAATAGCCCTATTGGGTAATGTTATTGTACCTATTTTTTTGATGAGGAAACTGAGGCCCAGTGATGGTAGCATGATCACAGAGCTCTAGGAGGTGGGGAGCAAAACCTGTCTGGATGGGGAGCTATGTGTCAGAGGCTTTGTATATCTCATATCATTTAATCTGCTCTGCAGTCCTCTGAGACCAGAACAAGATGACAAGCTTGGAAAATTTTAAATGCCTTGCCGAGGGTCAATAGGGCTGGGATTCATTAATTCAAAAGCCCATATTGTTTTCTCTTCCTTATACTGCATGACCTGGCCCAGGTCACTTTATCTCCGTGTGCTTCCATTTCGTAATCTGTAGTACGTGAATAATTAGTAGAGACCTCCTGGGTTTGTTGGGAGGGTTAGATGAATTGCCTCTTACACGTAGAGTACCTATTGTTATCGTTGTTATTATTATGTCACAAGACCTCCCTCTGGGTCACAAGTCAGGCCACTCCCTTTTGCAGAAAAACCAGATTCCGTGGGAGCCCCTTCCTGGCCCAGGTGCTCCTGAGGCCTGGCTGCAGGTGCCTGGGAAAGTTTGCTACGGGCAGCCAGGGAACAAAGGCTCCAGGTGCCGGGTGACGCTTTGTCTGGCGGCAGGCCTGCTTCCTGCTCGATCAGGTTGCTCTCGGCTGGCCCAGCTCCTGGCGCTGACCGCCCCACCTCACCCCCCATCCCTGCCAGCTGAAGGCTGGGCCTGGTGATGCAGAACAGGGCCCAGCTGGACAAGGCCCTTCCTTTCTGGAGCCCAGCCCAGGGATCTCACTGGCTGAAGTAGGAAGCCTTGGGGCACTGGGCCCATCTTCTGGCTCTCTTCCCATCCTCCAACTATGGGGTGGACCCATGGGGTGGAGAGAGGCTGGGCATGGGCGGGGGCAGGATCTGAGACCTGGGGTTTAATGCCAACCTGGGAAGGAAATAGTGGGTCCCCCTAGGCAAGTGACTTTCTCTCTAACTCTCAGTTTCCCTAGTAGGAACTAGGGACCCCATGGACTGTTCAGGACGTTGGGCTGGTTCCTGGATAAAGCCCTTGAAGGCCCTAAACATTTTGGGGGCCCCCAACACGGCCTGTGAGAGAGAGAACTTCCAACCCTTTGGAAGCTGATCTTAGTACAACACAAAACAAGATCCTGTGTCATTCCCCTCTCCAGAAAACACGCTGCAAGCCCTGGCTTGCGGCCCTGCCCCACTGCAGCACCGAGCCATCGGCTTCTCCAGATTCTGCGAACAGGAGTCTCTCCGCTTCGGGGCTTTTGCACTGGCTGTCCCTTTGCGCTGGACGCTTCGTGCTCTGGGTCTTCTCCGGGCTGTCCTTGTCGCTTGGATCCTAGTTCTCAGGTGTCGCCTCCTCAGGGAAGCCCTCTTTGGTCACCCCCTAACCTAGCCCCTGTCTCATCCCTCCCTAACAGCCTCATCCTGTTTCATTCACTGGAAACACTCCCCTCTCTGAAGCTGTGTGTGTGTGTGTGTGGCTCAGTTGTGCCTGTCTTCTTTGCGGCCCCATGGACTGTAGCCTGCCAGGCTCTTCTGTCCTCGCTTTTAATTTGTCTCCCTTTCTGCCGTCTGCCACTCCGCTGGAATATAAGCTCCAAGAGGGAAGGGTCTTGTCTTTATTTCTTTTTGCTGCCTCCCCAGCTCTAGAACAGTCCCTGTTGCTCAGGGACTCTCTCTAGATACCCGCTCTGTAAAACTCACCTTCAAAAATATATTTATTTATTTGGCTGTCCTGGGTCTTAGTTGCAGCATCTTTAGTTGCAGCAAGTGGGATCTTGTTCCCCGACCAAGGATCGAACTCAGGCCCCCTGCACTGGGAGGGTGGACTCTTAGCCACTGGACCACTAGGGAAGTCCTATATAAGACTCACTTAAAATTTATTATTATTATTATTATTTATTTATTTGGCTGCTCAAGGGATATTTTAATTGTGGCGTATGGGATCTAGTTCCTGGACCAGGGACAGAACCCAGGCCCCCTGCATTGGGAGCACAGTGGCTTAGCCACTGGGCCACCAGGGAGGTCCCAAGACCCACTTTTGAGTGAAGGTCTCGGTGTCCCTCACGCCTCTGCCGTGGACCAGAGCTGTAGTGAGGGAGCTCTGCAGGTATGAAGTTGCTTTGGATTTCCAAAACACTTTCATACGCAGTGCCTCATCTAAACCACATGTCACAGCTACCTGTAAGACAGGTCGGGCAAGATTAGAAGCCCCGTTTTATAGATGAGAAAATTGAGGTGCCCAGAGGCTTAAGGAACATGCCTAAGGTCATATGCGTCATAGGTGCCAAACCAGGACTAGAGACTTCAGAAACTCTTTTCAGGACTCCAGACCAGATGTGAGAATGTCTTAAAAGAGAAAAATCCACATTCCAAACCTATTTTTCCCTTAGGTTGTCTTACAGATAAGCACATACTCAGAATTACTGTATGAGGGGGTAGTACTCTGATCTCCAGGATTCTTTTTCTCATTTTATTAAAAAAAATTCTTTTTTAATTGAAGTATGCTGCTACTGCTGCTAAGTCGCTTCAGTTGTGTCCGACTCTGTGCGACCCCGTAGACGGCAGCCCACCAAGCTCCCCCGTCCCTGGGATTCTCCAGGCAAGAACACTGGAGTGGGCTGCCATTTCCTTCTCCAGTGCATGAAAGTGAAAAGTGAAAGTGAAGTCGCTCAGTCGTGTCTGACTCTTCACAACCCCATGGACTGCAGCCTACCAGGCTCCTCCGTCCATGGGATTTTCCAGGCAAGGGTACTGGAATGGGGTGCCATTGCCTTCTCCAATTGAAGTATAGCTGATTCTAAGTTCTTCTTGAGTTCTGTGATCTATATGTAACCTTTGAGTCACATCCAGGGAAACTCTAAAGTACGCCCTCCTTCTTGGCTGAGAAACCCGTTTCTTCCCTCCCATGGAATTATAGCAGTGCCTCTAAATAGTTACAGGCTTCCCAGGTGGTGCTAATGGTAAAGAATCCACCTGCTACTGCAGGAGACATGAGCAACTGGGGTTGGGAAGATCCCCTGGAGGAGGGCATGGCAACCCACTCCAGTATTCTTGCCTGGAGAATCCATGGACAGAGGAGCCTGGCAAGCTACAGTCCACGGGGTCTCAGAGTCAGACATGGCTGAAGCAACTTAGTACGCACGCACTGAAGAGAAAGGATGGAAAGAGGTCTTGATAGACATGTGACCGTTGTTGTTCGTCAAATCACTCTAGGAATGTAATGCAGGTAAAACCTGCATTAGCCACTCGTAGACCTCCCACTGGGGGGCCATTCAAAATTACGAATGTGATGAGTCATTTGACACCTTCCAATGAAAGAGACCAACAATTTTAATCCTCTTGGCACTCTCTTTGAACAGCTCTCATCTTTCTCAAGCTCTTAAGGATGAACGTCACAGCCCTTCCCCAAAGATCGTGTGGTGGCACTCGGAAGAAAACTGAGAAGTGAGATGACTTGTTTATGGATAATTGTCAGTGAGTCAGAACTCACACAGAGTTCTGGAGTTTCCAGGCCGTTAACTTATCTTCCTGAACATATGAGTCAGGGTCAGTTCAGCCCAGGTTGTACAGGTACGTGCTTCCCTGCCCTGTTCTTCCGGGCCAGCACCCAGCCTTCACGCATGCACACAGACAGGTGCCCTTCAGCCTCCTCCTCCGTACATCCTGGGAGGGGTGCAGGCAGCTTGGCTTATTCATCTCTCTTCAGCCCTCTTAAGAGGGCTGAGCTCAGGCTGGAAACTAACCGCAAGATCTGAACCAAAAAAAGAGAAAGTAAATAGTAATCCTTCCTTTCCCATAAATGTTGCAACAGCCTAGCTGTAGCTTGGAGCATGTATTTCGAGAATAACCAGAAACAACCGACATATCTCTCAATAGTTGTCAGCTGTAAAACATTATGGTATATTCAGAGAATAGAATACTATGAAGAACATAGTATACATAGAATACTATGTTAAAATTAATGAAATAGGGACTTCCCTAGTGGCACAGTGGATGAGCGTCCACCTGCCAGTGCAGGGACACAGGTTTGATCCCTGGTCCAGGAGGACCCCACATGCCTGGGAGCAACTAAGCCCCTGTTCCACAATGAGAGAAGCCACTGCAATGAGAAGCCCGCGTGCTGTAACCTGAGTAACTCCCACTTGCCACAACTAGAGAAAGCCCGAGAACAGCAAGGAAGCCAAGTGCCGCAAAAAATAAATCAAAAAATAGAAAAAGAATAAAAGAAGTTGCATAGCAGGGTGTGTACTACGGTCCCAATTATGTGAATGTGTATTATGACTTTTTTTTAACTTTTCATTTTGTACTGGGGTATAGATGATTAACAATGTTGTGATAGTTTCAGATGAACATGGAAGAGACTCAGCCATTTATACATGTATCCATTCTTCCCCAAACTCCCCTCCCATCCAGGCTGCCATATAACATTGTACAGAGTTCCCTGTGCTAGACAGTAGGTTCTTGCTGGTATCCATTTATGACTCATTTTTTTAAAATTATAAACAGATATCTTCTTAAAGGATAAAAACTACAGAAGAATTTAGACAAAGACATGAAACTCCCCATCACCACTTGCAGCAGTCAGGATAGACTAGGATATGATGTGGTAACAAACACCTCTAAACATCTTTGGCTTAAAACAACCAAGATTTATTTCTTGCCCATGCTTGAATTCCCAATGTGGCTTGCATAGGCTCAGGACTTTGTTGTCAGCACGTTAGTCATCATTAGACTTTCCTGAAGTCACCATCCCCACAAGAGGCTTCAGGGTTCACCGCTGCCATGGAAGAAGGCATGAGAACCGCATAGGGGTTCTCAATCCCCCCAAAGGGACATGTGTCACTTTCCCCTCACATTTCACTGGCCAGAGCAACTCATGCGGCTGCACCTGACTTCCAGAGAGTACAGTCCTCCTATGTATCCAGAAAAAGGAGGCTAGAAATGCTGGTGAGCCTGGATAATGTCTACTACACACCACAAACCAGCTGCATCTTTTGAGGCTTTTGTGTTTATATTGATACACATACTAGTTCTACAGTAATTTTAAATTAAAACACAGGTTTGGTAGTAAGACAGACCTAGGTTTGAATCCCAAATAGGTTAATTATCTGCTGTGTTCCTTTAGACAAGATCTTGATCTGCCCAAGACTCAGCTTTCCCACCTGTACCTGCTTCCTTGGAAATGGCTTCCCACTCCAGCATTTCCACCTGGAGAATTTCATGGACAGAGGAGCCTGGCAGGCTACAGTCCATGATATTGCAAAGAGTCGGACATGACCGAACACGCATGCACCTGCCTTCTGGGCCAACGTAGAGATGAAATGTAACAGTGGAAATGAAACCTGTAATAAACAGTAGCTTACACAAGTAGTGCTGTCTAATTAGGAAATAAAGAGTGCTCGAGGATGGTTGTTTAGTGGGCTGGAGGTCAGGTGGACAAGGAAATATGGGGAAAGAAAGCCCCTTTCCATCTATCAGGTGGAAAGTATATGGATCAGTTTCTTGTGTATCCCATGGCCTCAGACATGCTGTGGGCTTGGAGATGGGAGCATCTTATTAGCCAGGCTACTGCCTGCTTAGATGCAGCCAAGGGTCAGGTGCGAAATACCTGCCCTGCATCAACCGGCCCCATTCAGCCCACCTGGGTTCTGTCTCTTCCCATCTGAAGCTGAGTGTGCTGGTGAGGGAGAACACTGTCTATTTAGAGGAGGACCAGCCTTCATGTTAAATCTGTTGTTTGAGGAAATAACGATCATCACAGGACAATTTTGCAGCATGTATCAGACCCTTTGATCCAGCAGTCCTCAGTGAGGAATTTATCCTAAGAAAATGACAGAACGAGTAAAGATGGATCTGTATTACTCATAATGGAAAACTGAAAACCTAAATGTCAACATAGGGGATGAAACAAACTATAGAATGTTTTGTTTATCCAACTATATCCAGACATGAAAGGATGTCAATTGTCCATTGAAAAATTACATGAGAAAGAGCAATATATATGTAAAACTGTGGATGGATGAATACATAGATAGATCTCCTATAATCTCATTGCTGAAAAGAATATATAGGGAATTCCCTGGTGATTTCCTGGTGATGATGACTATGCTTTCACTGCTGAGGGCCCAGGTTCAATTCCTGTTTCAGGTTCAATCTCACAAACTGCTTAGCTGGGCAAAAAAAAAAAAGTATATGAATATATACCTTATATATGCTTTGACATTCTGAAAGGATAAATGTCAGAATATTAGCAATTATTTCCTGCAGGGGGTAGGAAAGTGAGAGTTAAAGTCCTTCAGTTATGTCTCTTTGTGACCCCATGGACTGTAGCCCACCAGGTTCCTTTGTCCATGGAATTCTCCAGGCAAGAATACTGGAGTGGGTAGCCATTCCCTTCGGCAAGGGGAATCTTCCAGACCCAGGGATCAAAGTCAGGTCTCCTGCATTGCAGGAGGTTTCTTTTAACATCTGAGCCACCAGGAAGGCCAGAATATTAGCAATTATTTCCTCCAGGGAGTAGAAAGAGTAGGAATTTTTTTTGCTTCACACAAAGAACATGATTAAGTAGTAAAAGTCCAAGTTATTTAACTGTGTCTCCAGCTACATTTTATGATCAATTAACCTTTAATGCAAGCTGCTCACCTCTGGAGAGGACTTGGCCCTTGTCTGGGAGTCAGAAAACCTTGGTGTGTGCGCGTTGTGTGTGACCTTGGGCAAGCTACCTGGGATGGGAAGCATTTGTATGAACTTTTTACAAATAGATACAGACACATAGAAAGGCTTGTACCTGAGATCCCATAGCTCATGACCCCTGAACTGCATTTTGAACCTGGGGTTTTCCTGATTTTGGGTCAGGATATTCTTACGTTACATCATAGCCACCCCTCTCTGAGTCTCATCTCTAAAATGACAGGGTCAGAATACAGTCCCTTTCAGCTGAAAAGATTCAATGTCTGCAGGAAGTCACCCCTCCCCCATCATTCCTGGTGTATCAAAGGCCCCAGAGTTGGTATGCATGCCCTGTTCCTCAGATGCCAGCCTTCCCCAGGGGAAGGGACTCCAGGCTGGGGGTTGGAGAGAGCTCCTGGCCTGCCCAGGGCCATCTAGAGGGGGCAGGGAGTGGGTGGGTGTGCTCTCTGGCCAGGCGTCTGGCTGGGTGCCTGCAGAACCGGGTGAAAATTGCCCACGAGGGCTGGCTGGGAGCCCAAGAACTTGTTGTCTTTCCCTTTAAACAGACACAGGCTGTCTGTTAAGATTCTGGAAACATCTGACCTTTTGCAGAGCATCTCAGGCAGGGCTGGAGGGCGGTCCTTCCCTTTCTGTAAGTGCTTTAACCCTTTCCACACAATCCTGGACAGCATCCTAACAACCACAACAAAAAAGGAGATCAGTTTCCAAGGAGCATGGAAGGTTCATCGGGTCTCTCTCCTTTGGATTGTCTGAGGGGCAGAGGAGAGATTTTTGAGCCCAGATGTCTCCTGCATCACTTGCTCAGTTCCTGGTCTCAGGAGCCTGAGCTTAGAGGGAGGAGAGGGGCTGAAAGGAGAACAGAGGGGCCTGGGACTTCAGGGTGGGAGTGGGAACTGCTCCTCTGACCGACTGAACAATTCCTTCATATTTCCTACGAAGGTTTACATTTGTGTGCAAGCAGGGCACCTGCTGGGTATCAGGCAGTGTGTGAGGTGATTTGAGGCCAGCACAATGGCAAACAAACCCAGAAAGAAATGTTCTATGCCTTCTGAAAGGTTCATTTTCTGGGAGAGAGTGTGTATGTGTGTGTGCGTGTGTGCGTGTGTGTGTGTGCTCAGTCACAGTCGTGTCCGACTCTTTGCGACCCCATGGGCTGTAACCCACCAGGCTCCTCTGTCCATGGGATTCTCCAGGCAAAAATCCTGGAGTGGGTTGCCATTTCCTTCTCCAGGGAATCTTCCCAACCCAGGGATTGAACCCACTTCTCTTGCATTTGCTATTGGCAAACGATTTCTTTACTATTGTGCCACCTGGGAAGCCCTCTGAGGGGGTGGGCTGTGATAAAATAATCACAAGCTTGAATGTCAAATGACAATAGGGTAAAGTGCTAGGAAGGAGACAAATGGTGCTGAGTGTCTGATGGTGGAGATATAATATGGGAAGGTCAGAGGAGGCTTTCCTGAGGAGACCTGGGAGCAGGGTCCAAAAGGCTACTGCTTGATGATTGGGCACAACCCCTGCAGACAGCACACAGGAGCTTGTTAAAATGCAGGATCTCAGTCCCATTCCAGGTCTTCAGAATCTACATCTGCATTTTAATCAGATCCGCCAGGTGATCCCTGGGTCAGGAAGATCCCTTGGAGATGACTGCTCACTCCAATATTCTTCCCTGGAGAGTCCCATGGACAGAGGAGCCTGGAGGGATACAGTCCAAGGGGTTGCAAAATGTTGGACATGACTGAAGCAACTTAACACTGATGCATGTACCCAGGTGACCCGGCTATATACGAAGGTTTGAGAAACATTGCTAAGGATTGAACTAGGAGTTCCCAGTCTCGGTATAGCTTGAAACTGGAGGAGAACCTTCCAGGTAAGAGCTCTGGGATGGGAAGGAGCAGGCAGTGGGATGGGAGGGATGGGAGTCAAAGGCTATTAGTGTATGTATGTACAGTGGACCCAGGAACAACAACAAGAGTTTGAAATGTGAAGGTCTGCTTATATGCACATTTATTTCAATAAATATGTACACTACTACATAATCTGTGGTTGGTTGAATATGGGGATATAGAACCATAGATTGTCGTTGTCATTTAATCCCTAAATTGTATCTGACTCTTCAATCTCATGGACTATAAATTACACCAGTCCGTGTAGCTTCTCTGTCTGTGGAATTCTCCAGGAAACTATACTGCAGTGGGTTGCCATTTCCTTCTCCAGAGGATCTTTGTGACCCAGGGATCGAACCCGTGACTCCTGTGTCTCCTGCACTGGCAGGCGGATTCTTTAACCCTGAGCCACCTGGGAAGCCAAGGAGGCTCAGAGGGAGTATGCTAAAGAAGAAAAGCTGGAAGGAAAAGAGACTGTGCCAGAGAAAGTGATTCCTGAGCTGAGGACCTTGGTAATGGAGCCAATTACTTCCAGTAAATGGGAGAGGTGGCTGAGGTGAATGAGAGAGGTCATGGAAGACCTGAGAAACCAGATTTAGGACGTGTCTTCCACGTGGATGCTGAAGTCATCAAGGACAATGACAGGGCTTTAGCTGGAGAGAAAAATGGGGAGCCACGTGCCAAAGTCTCCAGTGACGACAGGGGAGTGGCCGGGAGGTGGGTGGACAACTGCAGGGCATTTACCAGAGGATGGAAGAGTGTGGTTCAGGAGAGCCGTGGGGATGTGATCCTGACATGTGTGGATGTGGATTCATGTTCCAAGCAACCCAGGGGAGATGGGGGTGGCGTGTAAGATGGAGGAGAGCCAAGAAGTGCCTGGTATTATGGAGGATGCCAGTGAGGAAGGGAAAAAACCCGGTGAGATAAAGGTTTTACATATATAGCAGTTATTCTCATTTTTTTTTTTAAATTTGTTTCTTTCTCTTTCTTCTTTCAATTTTTAAATTATTTTTCTTTTTTCTTCAGCAGTTTGCTTTCTCCACCTATAGCAGTGATATCATCTCATCATTTGGAAACTTATTAGATATGTAAACTTTAGGGTCCCACCTGTATCAGCTGGGTGGGGCCCAGAAATCTGTGCTACTTTTTATTTATTTATGGCTCGGACTGTGTTTCGAGGGCTTTCTTTAGTTGCAGTGAGTCGGGGGCACTCTCTAGTCGTGGTGCATGACCTTCTCAGTGTGGTGACTTCTCTTGTGGAGCAAGGACTTCAGTGGTTGGGGCTCGTGGGCTCTAGAGCTTGGGGTCAGTAATTGTGGTGCACAGGTTTAGTTCCCTGTGGCATCTTCCCAGACTAGGGATCAAACCCGTGTCCCCTGCATTGGCAGGTGGATTCTTAACCATTGGATTACTGGAGAAATCGGAGATCTGTGCTTTTTAAAAAGAAAATCTACTGAAGTATCGTTGATTTACAGTGTTGTGTTGTTTTCTGCTATACAGTAAAGTGACTCGGTTTTACACATATATTCTTTTTTGTGTTCTTTTCCACTATGGTTTATCACAGGATATTGAATATACAATATCCTGTGCTGTACAGTAGGACCTTGTTGTTTAGCCATCCTATATACAATAGTTCGAATCTGCTAATCCCAAACTCCTAGTTCTTCCTTCCCCCACCCCCTTCCCCTTTGGCAACAAGTCTGTTCTCTATGTCTGTGAATCTGCTTCTGTTTCATAAATATATTCATTTGTGTCATATTTTAGGTTCTATATGTTGATATACGTGACATCGTATGGCATTTGTCTTTCTCTTTTTGACTTACTTTGCTTAGTATGAAAATCTCTAGGTCCATCCAGGTTGCTTCACATGGCATTGCTAAGTCACTTCAGTCATGTCCAAATCTGTGAGACCCCAGAGATGGCAGCCCACCAGGCTCCCCTGTCCCTGGGATTCTCCAGGCAAAAACACTGGAGTGCGTTGCCATTTCCTTCTCCAAAGCATGAAAATGAAAAGTGAAAGTGAAGTCGCTTAGTTGTGTCTGACTCTTAGTGACCCCANAGACCCCAGAGATGGCAGCCCACCAGGCTCCCCTGTCCCTGGGATTCTCCAGGCAAAAACACTGGAGTGCGTTGCCATTTCCTTCTCCAAAGCATGAAAATGAAAAGTGAAAGTGAAGTCGCTTAGTTGTGTCCGACTCTTAGTGACCCCATGGACTGCAGCTTACGAGGCTCCTCTGTCCATGGGATTTTCCAGGCAAGAGTACTGGAGTGGGGTGCCATTGCCTTCTCCATCACATGGCATTACATCATTCTTTTTATGGCTGAGTAGTGTTCCGTTGTGTGTGTGTCTTTGTGTGTATCACATCTTTTTTATCCACTCATCTGTCCATGGGCATTTAGGTTGTTTCCATATCTTGGCTAATATAAGTAGTGTTTCTATGAACATAGTGGTTCATGTATCTTTTTGAATTATAGTTTTGTCTGGGTAAATACCCCCTGGCATAGGAAATGGCAACCCACTCCAGTATTCTTGCCTAGAAAATTCCACGGACAGAAGAACCTGGCTGGCTGCAGTCCATCAGGTCATAAGGAGTTGGACACAACTGAGCGATTGAACACTGGGTATATGCCCAAGAGTGAGAAGCAATCTGTGCTTTTAACAAGCTTTTTGGTGATTTTTATACATGTTCAAGTTTGAGAGCCACAAGAATATGGTAATGGGAAAAGTGATTCACTTTATGAAAAAAATAAAACAAAAATGAATCTCATGACATCTACCACCACATGAAAAAGTGAATTTTGGGTTAAAGACCTAAATGTATCCAGAAGACTATGAAGTTAATAATATAAAATATTGAAGAATATCTTTGTGACCTTGGGGTAGGAATTAACTTATTAAGAAAAATTTCAGAAGCATAAACCATAAAGCAAAAAAAAAAAAAATCGATTGATTTGAATACTGCCCGAGTATGATTTCATTGACAAGGTTAACAAATGACAAAATTGGGAGAATATATTTGTGATATCTAAAGCCAACAAAGAACTAATATCTAGATTCAGAATATACTAGGAATTTCTGCAAGTCAATAAGAAAATCTTCTTGCAAGTCAAATGGCAGGAAAATGGACAAAGATAAAAAGGTGCTTAACAGGAGAAATTTAAAAGTTAACAAATACAGGAGAAGATGTTAAGATGTATTAGAAATCAGAGAAATATAAATTAAAGCAATAGCTATTAGCAGTTTTAGTTATAATAGCCCCAAACTTCCCAAAGAGGAAACAACCCAAAAGTCCATTAGTAGGTGAACCAAACTGATATTCATACAATAAATACTACTCAATGATTAAAAAAAAAAGAATGGACTATTGATACATCTCTCAAAAGCATTATGCTTAGTGAAAGCAGTCAGACACAAGAGTACCTACTGTATGCTTCTATTTGTATGGAGTTCTAGAAGAGGCAGAAAAATTTAGTGATAAAAATCAAATCACTGGTTGTGGGAGATGGGAAGGGTAAACTGATGACAAAGGGCATAGGGAACGCTTAGGGTTGATGGGACTGATTAGTGTTTACAGGTATATCCACTTGTCAAAGTTCGAGGAAATGAGTGTAAAATGTGCCACTATCATTGTGTGTAAATTATGCCTTGGTAAACTTGGAGAGGGGCATGGAAACCCACTCCAGTGTTCTTGCCTGGAGAATCTCATGGACATAGGAGCCTGGTGGGCTACAGCCGATAGGGCCACAAAGAGTCAGAAATACCACTGAAGGCATTTAGCACGCATGCATGCAGGCAAACTTAATTTTAAAAATAAAATGTTGGCTCAGTGGTAAAGCATCCGCCTGCCAGTGCAGGAGACACAGGTTCCATCCCTGATCTGGGAGGATCCCACGTGCAGCGGAGCAACTAAGGGCAGTATGACTACGAAGCGGGAGCCACAGCTGCCGAGCCCACGTGCCCTGGAGGCTGTGCTCCGTGACAAGAGAAGCCACTGCGGTGAGAAGCCCGTGCTCCACAACTAGAGAAAAGCCCCTGCTCGCCGCAGCTAGAGAAAAGCCCACGCAGTAACAAAGACCCACCTGGCACAGCCCGCAAAAATGTTTTTAAAAGATGCGTCCAGGGCAGTATGGATGGGTCTGTGGAATAAACAAACAAACAAAAAACCAGAATGAAGTGTACGACAAAATGCTGTTTATGTAAATTAAAAATACAAAACAGTCCAATTAGAAAATGGGCCACAGACGTTTCGCTAAGGAGGAGATAGGGGTGGCAAATAAGCACCTGAAAAGATGTTCATCATCATTAGCCATTAGGCAAATGCAAATTAAAACCGCAATGAGGCCTTGCTATGCAATTAGAAATTGAGGGGCATAATAGAAAACCGTGATAACAACAACTGCTGGCAAGGAGGTGGAGAAATTGGATCTCTTATAAAATGTATAGCCACCCTGGTAAATAGTGTGGCAGTTTCTTATAAAACTATAGTTGCATTTACCATAAGACCCAGCAATCCAGGACTTCCCTGGTGGTACAGTGGATAAGAATCTGCCTGCCGATGCAGGGGACATGGGTTCAATCCCTGGTCCAGGAAGATTCCACATGCCGTGGAGCAACTAAGCCCATGTGCCACAACTACGAAGTCCACATGCCTAGAACATGTGCTCTGCAATGAAGAGAAGCCCACACTTGCCACAACCACAGAAAGCCCAAGCAAACCAAGGAAGACCTAGTGCAGCCATAAATAAATAAATAAAATGCCTTAAAAAAAAAAGACCCAGCAATCCCAAATTTGACCTATATCCCAAAGAAATGAAAACTTACATCCATACAAAAACCTGGACATTAATCAGCTTTATCTGTAATAGCCCCAAACTGGAAACAACCCAAATCTCCTTCAGTGGGTGAACAGTTAAACTGTGGTACATCCATACCATGGAATACAAAACAGTAATAAAAAGGAAACAACTGGATTACAACAGCATGGATGTATCTCTCAAGGGCAATGTGATGAGTGAGAAGCCAGTCTCAAAGCCAGTCTATTTGCACCTACTGTATAGTACAGGGAACTCTATCCAATAGTCTGTTAAGATGTATATGTGAAAAGAATCTACAAAGAGTGGACAGGGACTTCTCTGGTGGTCCAGTGGTTAAGAATCCACCTTCCAATGCAGGGGACGGGGTTTGATCCCTGGTCCGAGAACTAAGACCCCACATGCCCGGGGCAACTCAGCCCATGTGCCACAAATGCTGAGCACCACAAATGGAGTCCGTTGTCACAAAACGAAATGTCCTTCAAGAAGCAATGAAGACCCCAAGTGCTGCAACTAAGACCTAATGTAGCCAAACAAGTACGTAGGTAAGTAAATAAAATATTTTTAAAATAAAAAGAGTGGATATAAGTGTATATATATATATAACAGATTCACTTTGTTCTACAGCAGAAACTAACACAACATTGTAAATCAACTATTCTCCAATAAAAATTAAAAAAAAAAAGCTTCCACTTACATAACATTCTCAAAATGACAGAAATATAGGGATGGAGAAGAGATTAGTGGTTGCCAAGTCCAGGGACCTGAGTGGAGGAACGTGACTATAAAAGGACACCACCAGGAGATCCCCATGGAGATGGGGACCTTCTGTATCTTGACTGTGGTGACGGTTACACTAATTTATTCATGGGGTCAAAATAGCATAGAACTCTCCACACACACACACACACACACATAATTGCAAGAGAAAACTGAATAATAAAGTCTCTATTTAACAGTATGATCCCAATGTCAATCTCTTGGTTTTGCTATCGTACTACAGTTTTACAATTCTAGGGCTTCCCAGATGGTTCAGTGGTAAAGAATCCTCCTGACGATGCAGGAGAAGCAAAGACACAGGTTCCATCCCTGGGTCCCCTGGGTCAGAAAGATTCCTTGGAACAGGAAACGGAAACCGACTCCAGTATTCTTACCTGGGAAATCCCAACGATAGAGGAGCCTGGAGGTCATAAAAAGAGTCCGACAGGACTGAGGATTGAGCACACACACACAGTTGTAGAATGTTACCGATGGCAGGAGCTGGATAAAGAGCTCACGGGACATTATGTACTATTTTTTGGTAACTTTCTGTGAGTCTATAATTATTTCAAAATTAAAAAAAAATTTTTTTTAAGTACATGTATACAATTCTATAGTTTAACTTGCAAGAATGCCCACAAACAAAAGCATATATTACACACCTTAAAATGGTAGCCTTTGGGGGTTGGTGGGAGGAGGCATGGAAAGATAAAAGGAAATGAACAGCGACATTAATCAAGCGACCCTGAGCCGATCACGGTGATAAGGCTGTGAACTGTGAGGGCAATTAACTCAAGCCTCTCTGCACCTGAGGTCCCACAGCCAGGAAAGGGGATGGGTGGAGGGGGATCAATAATGTTAAAGATAAGGCCTTTTTAAAGTGCATCAAAGATATTTCCCTTTTTTCCATAAAAAGCTGGAGGAAGCTTGGAGGAGGAAGAGAGACAGGAAAAGGAAGTGGGCAGAAGGGGCAGAAAAGGGAGGAGGGAGAAGGAAGAAAAGATGGAGAGCCAAAGGAGGTGAGAGTGATGTGGAGGTGGACAGCTTTCTCTCCTGGAGGCTCTGGGCTAGGCTGGACGCGGACAAAGGTCAGGGTTGCCTCAAGCCCTCTGGAGCTCTGAGGCCCCACGGGGGCGGGGGCCTGGATTCCAGGAGCTCCTCTGAAGAGCCCAGGCTCAGCAGGACACAACGTGCTCCTCCTTGTGCCTGAAACTTGGCAGGGTTGATGTTTTGCATCTCTTCCTGTTCCCTCCCTCCCTCAGCAGTGTTTGGAAGGCAGACTTAGTAAAGCCATTGGAATGATTGTTTTAATCAGTTAGTTAATTTCGGTCGCACTGTGTCTTTGTTGCTCCATGCGGGCCTCCTTTAGTTGCGGTGAACGGGGGCTACTCTGGGTTGCGCTGCACGGGCTTCTCATAGTGGTTGCTTCTCTGGTTGCACAGCACAGGCTCTAGGGTGGGTGCGCTCAGTAGTTGCAGCTTGTGGGGCTTTAGAGCACTGGCTCAGTAGTTGTGGGGCCTGGGCTTAGCTGATCCTCAGCAAGTGGAATCTTCCTGGACCAGGGATCAAACTCGTGTGCCCTGGATTCTTATTCACTGTACCACCAAGCGGGTCTGATTGGACTATTTTTAAAGCCATTTGGATAAATGAAGCCCACCACCCTAGCTATAAACACAGCTACTACTAATTGGAGAGTATGAGCAGGAAAGAAAAATACAAGGAAAAAAAGAGAAATGATTGAGAGGACATCCCTGGTAGTCCAGTAGATAAGAATCTGCCTTCCAGTGCAAGGGACCTGGGTTCGATCCCTGGTTGGGGAACTAGGATCCCACATGCCTCAGAGCAACTAAGACCCCCTGCTGGAGTGCTGCAACTAAGACCCAACACAGCCAAAAAGTAATAAATATTTTTTAAAAGAAAATGATTGTGGAACTCTTACTTATGATAATGAACAATGAAGAACAGTTTCAATGCCCAGTAGTAGAGATTTAATTTAAAATGTGTGCCACCTCCCTATGATAGAATGCCCTAAAAACGAAGGTATGAGAGAATTTCTAATGTAACAGGAAAACATCCGTGATATATTTCTGTCCTAGGGGAAATTGGCTCAGATGGTAAAGAACCCAGCTGCAATGCAGGAGACCCAGGTTTAATTCCTGGGTTGGGATGATCCCCTGGAGGAGGGCATGGCAACCCACTCCAGTATTCTTGCCTGGAGAATCCCCATGGACAGAGGAGCCTGGTGGGCTAAAGCCCATGGAGTCTCCAAGAGTCGGACACAACTGAGCGACTAACACACACACCTAGGGGAAAGTCACAAGAGATTATGCACTGAGTAATATCTTTTCTAAACAACGTAAATGTATAATTCTGTATAGAAAAGAGCCAGGAGGATCGTCACCAACATATTAATACCAGTCGCCTTAAGATCTGTGCACTTTGCGGTATGTAAATTGTACCTCCAAAATAGTGGTAGATATTAACAGTGGTGGTCTCTGGGTAGGGTGATATTTTTCACTGTGTTTTTCTGTGTTTCAAATTTTATGGTAGTAAACATGTTTGTGGGCTTCCCTGGTGGCTCAGACAGTAAAGAATCTGCCTGCAATGCAGAAGACCCAGGTTCCACCCCTGGGTAGGGAAGATCCCCTGGTGAAGGGAATGGCAACCCACTCCAGTATTCTTGCCTGGAGAATTCCATGGAGAGGAGCCTAGGCTGGGGCTAGGGGCTACAGTCCATGGAGTCAAAAAGAGTCAGACACGACTGAACAACTAATACACACACACACACACACACACACACACACACACAAATGTTTGTTAATGGACAACAGAATAACCATGTGTGGAAGAGCATTCTGTGGGGAGTCTGGAAGTCCCTTACCCCCCTCTATTTTTTTTTTTTTTTGCCCAAACAACAGAACATGTGGGACCTTGCCACCAGGGAGGGAACCCATGTCCCCAGCATTGGAAGTGCAGAAGCCTGACCAACTGGACCCCCAGGGAAGTCCCAAGCCCCTCTGTCCAGAGGAGAGGCCACAGAGGGCACCTACGCCTAGCCAGGCCTGGGGAAAAAGCTGGCTCTCAGCCTCTGGTTTCACCAGCTCCTCGACTGGCCAGCTCTGGCCAGCTCAGCTACTTACACGCCCAGAACTGGCTGTTTCTGGAACCACCGTGAGACAGCAAAGCCAGGAGGCAAGGGCTGGACAGGGACGAGCCAAGGTCATTTGATAAATGCTAGATACTATTTATAACTATCTCTCACCCCTCCCACAGACCTCCTCCTTTCGTTTCACTCCCACAGCCCGGCCCATGGCAGGTTAAGGGACGTGGTGAGCAGAATTTCTGGGTGGAGAAGTGAGTGGTTTCATGCAGGTGGCTTTGTAGCCTGCTCTCCCTTGCTTCTGACTGTAAACAATGCTACCATTATAAAGAGCTGACCATGCGCCAGGTGTGTGCCTACATAATTGCACTTCTCACCGCAACCCTGTGAGGTCCTTGCTGCTCTGAGGCCTACCTTCCAGATGAAGAACTCAAAGCTCAGAGAGGTTAAGGAATCCCCACTAGGTTACACAGCCAGTTCAGTGTTCGGTGGTAGTTGTTGCTTAAGTGGCTAAGTCTGTGTCCGACTCTTTGTGACCCCATGGGCTGCAGTCCTCCAGGCTCTTCTGTCTGTGGAATTCTCCAGGCAAGAATACTGGAATGGGTTGCCATGCCCTCCTCCAGGGGATCTTCCCCAGCCAGGGATCAAACCTGCATCTCTGGCATTGGCAGGTGGGTTCTTTATCACTGAGACACCAGGGAACCCGGGGTGCTGGTAGATGTCAGTGATTTGGCTTTACCAAGCCTGTGTAGATAAGGCAACCCAAGTCTGTTTCAATAACAGATCTCAGATAACAACCCCCATCCTCCGAATTCCAGCTAGTGAGATTCCTGCCTGCAGGGCTTAAGTGAGGCCAGGCCAAGGCTCAGAAGATGGAGGTGGTGCTGGCCCCACGGCCTAAGGGCAGCCAAGCAGTCTCGGGGACGTGTCCCGACTGGGACTAGCAGCGAGACTGATGTCGCCATCAGGGCCTGGGGGCGGAGGCGGGAGCCCGCTGGACAGCGAGCAAGCCCCGGGGGGCTCCTCCGGGCAATTCCATCAACATGGGCAGGGGCGGGGCTTGGTGGCTGCCCTGCATTTCCGGGGACGCGGCGCCAGACCGAGGGTATTTGCAGGGACATCCCGGGTGCCCGGGAAGTGCGTCGGGCGGGGCTTGGAAGCAGGGACGAGTCTGGGAACACCGAGAAGAAGGGCCGTCCCGCCGCACAGAGGTGACCCTGTGGTGGGCGGTGGTCGCGCACGGGCCGTGACTCTCAGGTAGGCGAAGGGCACAGGGCGGGCGGGAACTGCGGCCCCGGGAAGAGGAGATCGGAAGTGGGGAGGCCACCCCGCGGCAGGCGCCGCCCCGGCCCCCCACTTCCCGCCCGGCCCCTCTCTCAAAGGGCGCCACCTGCACGCTCTGATGGGCACCCCGCGCCGCCACTGGGGGAGCCTGTTGTCATGGGAACGGGGGAGGCTGGGCCCACGTTCCCATGGCCACCCCGGGCCTCTGAGCCAAAACTGCAGCTGCGAGGCAGTGGTCCTCCTGGAGGCAGATCGTTCGGAATTTTAGAGAGGCCCGGGCCCCTCCTCATGTGGCCCTGGCTATGACCCTTCAATCAGGTTCTTTGTCATAGCTTCTACTCTCTGAGTGACAACGTGGATGTAGGGGTTAGGAGGGAAAGGAAGTTGGGGTCTTGGAAACTGAGGCTGCCCCAGTGGGCTCTCTGGAACCATCTTGGTCTGGCAAAAAGAGTCAGGGGCCTGGGTCACCTGAGTAGGGTCATCGACCTCTGCTCACATTTCCTCACCAGTAAGTAAAGTATGTTGTTTGACTTATTAATTGCAAGTTTCTTATAAGGGTCGAATGCCATAGGACTGGAAAGTGCACAATTAAGATTTTTTTTTGCCCAGAGATGGTTTAGCCTTTGGTTTAGAAATCTACCCAGTCCCACTCCCTTATTTTCATAGAAGAAACAGAATCCAGAGAAGTTAAATTACTTCCCAAGATGATAATGAGTTGGCAAGGTCAGGATTTGAACCCAGTCTCCTGACTTCCAGGCTGTGAGATTCTTTGCACTGGTGCTTATTATTACTGAAGTTCAGGGAAATGTGAGAAGGAGGTGGGAGAGGATGAGATGGTTAGATAGCATCACTGACTCAATGAACATGAATTTGAGCAAACTCTGGGAGATAGTGTAGGACAGGAGAGCCTGGTGTGCTGTAGTCCATGGGGTCTCAAAGAGTCAGACACAGCTTAGCAACTGAACAACAACAGGGAAATCTGGGGTATGTCTCTCTGGGGCTCAGACTTTTGGGGACAGGCAGTCTAAAGATGAGGACATTGACAGCTGGTGAACTGCAGATAGGGAATGGAGACTGCATCTTGGGGAAAACAAAATCTCTCTCCCTGGTCCTATACCTTGGAACTCTTGCTTTAATGTATTATCTGATGGGATTACCCTAAAAAAAAAAAAACCCTCAGGAAACAAGCATTCAGCAGCTTTCCAAAATAATGTCTCTTGTGAAGCCAACAAATCTGTTGAGACTGTGTGAGCAAGAAATCCTTTGGCTGCCCTAAAGCAGGGAAGTGGGACTTCCCACATCAGAGAGGTACCTTTCNAAAAAAAAAAAACCCTCAGGAAACAAGCATTCAGCAGCTTTCCAAAATACTGTCTCTTGTGAAGCCAACAAATCTGTTGAGACTGTGTGAGCAAGAAATCCTTTGGCTGCCCTAAAGCAGGGAAGTGGGACTTCCCACATCAGAGAGGTACCTTTCCTTTGAAAAGGTTAAGAGGAAGGTGGAAAAAAAGATCCAGGAAGGAACATTTGAATGAATCATTTGGAAATGATTTGAGACAGTCAGCTAGAACAGAAAACTCACTTATTCATTTTAGTAAACATTTACTGAAAATGAAAGTCGCTCAGTCGTGTCCAACTCTCTGCAACTCCATGAACTGTCGCCCATCAGACTACTCTGTCCATGGGATTCTCCAGGCAAGAATACTGGAGTGGGTAGTCATTCCAGTAGTAGGTGGACATTACCTTTTCCAGGGAATCTTCCCTACCCAAGGATCGAACATTGCATTGCAGGCTGGTTCTTTACCGTCTGAGCCACCTGGATGCCTGCTATTTCCAAACTCTTCACTGGGGATGGAGATTAAAAACCTGAGTTAGGCAGGCCTAGTGTCTGCACTCAAGGAACTTGTAGTAGAAGAGAGGGATGAAATGTGTAAATGAGTATTTCACTACAGAATCACGAGTGCCTTAATGGAAATCTGAGCAGTGTGCAGAGGCAGCTCAGAGGAGCCATTCCAGAAATGGCAGTTGAAAATGGCACGATTCTAGCCTTTGAAGCCTGGCAGCATGTCTGGAGCTCTGCCGGGCTGGCCCATTGTTAGAGACAAAGGAAAAAGTGAGTGAAAGTGTCTAAAGAAATGTGGACAAGAATGGGTTTTCTCTGGGAAGAAGAATTTAAGGAATCTTGATGAACTGGAAGCTCTGTGAAGGCAGAACTCTGTAAAGTTTAAAGTTTCTTCAACTTTAGCGATGCTTAGAATGCAGCAAGTGCACAAGAAATATTGAATGAGTGAAAGAAGAAGGGGAAAAAGGGGTAGGGAGAGAGGGAGGAAAATACAGTAGCTTATGTTATCAAGAGGGGGATGGTTATAGCTTGAGACAAAACCCTGGTTGAAATTCTCCCGAATGTAGAGCATCTCCACAGGGTTCTGGAGTCCGATCCAGTTTCTGGTCCTAGTACTGACTTGCCACGTATGTGACCTTAGCGTGTCCCTGAACCTCTCTCTGCCCCCATTTCTCAGCTATAAAGTGGGAATATCATACTTCCTGTTTCACCTTGTTGTGAGATGTAAGTAAATGATTGGATGTAAAAAAGCTCAGCTCAGTGGCTTGCTTATAGAAAGTACTCAATAAATATTAGTCTTATAAACGTCAGTTTTGCTTTAGGTGGGCATGCATGCTTAGTCAAGTCTGCCTCTTTGTGACCCCATTGACTATAGCCCACCAGGCTCCTCTGTTCACGGGATTTTTCAGGCCAGAATACTGGAGTGAGTTGCCATTTCCTCCTCCAGGGGATCTTCCCAACCCAGGGATCGAACCCAAGTTTCCTGTGTCTTCTGTATTACAGGCAGATTCTTTACTGGCTGAGCCACTGGGGAACCCCTTAGGTGGGCATAATTTGCCTGATAATTCATGTCAAGGCATATAATAACTCTTAATTCTGGTGTTTCTTTTTACCTAATAAAGACTAATTCTAAAAGTTCCTGTGTCTTCAGATGAAAACACCCCAAAGAAATTATCTTCACTTTTTTGGGGTTGGGAAGGGGAGGAGGGCAACAATCTCTTTGAAATCAAATAAAAGCTCTGAGTACTGTCATTACTCTTGGGGTTCACATCTCACTAAGGCTGACTCTGTTGGTTAAGGGACTCCCGGCTCTGCTNGTGAGGCAGTGGGGGTTCGAGGGGCAAGACCCGTCACTGTCTTCAAGGGGCCTGCACCGAGTTGGCAGAAGACACACTTGAAATGTTTGAGTGGGATATAATTAACTACCAAGTGAGACTACATCGGCCCTGCCTCCTCTCAGAGAGGAGCACCCATGTGTTGCCAAGGCACTCGGGAAAACCAGCCTGGTTGCTGCTTGAGGGGAGACCTGATATGGAGGTTCTGGCACTCAACAAATTCTAATCAAACTATACCACTCCCTGTTCTAGGTAATAGCAGTAAGCAGAAGATAGAAGGAAACGCTATAGTTAGTTGTCCTCATTCAGTAGCTAAGTGGTGTCAGACTTTGAGCCCATGGACTGCAACACACTGGGTTCCTCTGTCTTCTACTATCTCCCAGAGTTTGCTCAAATTCATGTCCATTAAGTCAGTGATACCGTGTAACCATCTCATCCTCTGCCACCCACTTCTTTTGCCTTCAGTCTTTGCCAGGGTCTTTTCCAATGAGTCAGTGCGATAGCTATAGCTTGGGCCTTGATTTCAGTAAGATTTCTTATAATTTTTTCATATTATTATTATTGTTGTTGTTGTTATTTTTTTGGCCACGCTATGTGGCTTGTTGGATCTTAATTCCCTGACCAGGGATTGAACCCAGCAAGACTGCGGAGTCCTAGCCACTGGACAGCCAGAGAAGGCCCTCATATTATTATTATGCATAATATGAAGAAATGTGGGCTGAATGGTGCAGTAAGGAAGACACCATAGCTAACATATGACTCAGCCTACAAAGGATGTTGATCAGTTTCAACCTGGATGGAGGTCTCCTGTAGGCTCTGGTTTTGGAAACGTCTCCCTCAATTTTCTCCTGCAAATTTGTAAAACACGATATAAAAACACCCATAACTTTCTATATTAACCAGTTGTTAAAACTCTGCCACAGTAGCACTCACACTCTTTCTAATACACAAATGCACACTCACAACCCACTTGTTTTGGCTTAATCGTATGAAAGTAAGTTGTAGACATTATGATACTCAAGTCTACAGACCTCAGCAGGCATCTCCAAAGAACAATGACATTCTCCTAAGAACACAGTACCATTATTGTACCTAAGAAAATGAACAATAATGCCACAATATCATCTAATACACAGTGCATGTTAAAATCTCTCAATCGCTCTGTGGCATTTTTTTTCCTTCAGGATTTCAATCAAGGTTCACATATTGCATTTGATTATCATGTGTTTTTTCGTTTTCGTTTTCTATCCTAAAACAGTTCTCTTGTCCTTTTTGTCTTTTCATCAGTTTGACCTTTTTGAACAGTCCAAGCTATTTTTCTTGTACAAGCTGAATGTTGCCTATTGCGTGTCATGGTTAGATCTGGGTTACATACTTTTGATACAATTGTTGATGAGTTGTGTATTTTTTATTGAGTCATATCAGGAGGTGAATGATATCAGGTAGTCCCACTACCAGTGATGTTACTTTTGGCCACTTGATTAATATGGTGGCCACTGGGGGGAAAAAAGATAGTGGTGGTGCTCTCTTAGAGAAACATTTTCCTACTTGTCATTAGTAAGTCATCTGTGGGTCAGACTTTGAGACTTTGTTTCCTTTTTGGGTTTTTTTTTTGGCTGTACCACACAGCATGTAGGATTTTAGTTCCCCAACCAAGGATCCAACCCACGCTTCCTACAGTGGAAATTTTGAATCTCAGCCACTGAACAACCAGGGAAATCTCAGAGATCTTGTTAACGTAGTTTCTTGACAATCTTCCACCCAAAGGTTTAGCATCCATTAGTTATCCTTGCTTGAATCCAGATTTTCTATCATTTCCTCTACATCTATCAGGCAGCACTTTTCTATAGAGAAAATTATTCCTTCTAGCCCTTTTCTTCCTCTCTCTGCTTTGCTGAGTTTTACTGTAGACTAATGGATTGTTTTATTTTTAGGCATTAGAATCCATTACTTCATTATGCTTTCTGATGCTCAAATTGTCCCAAGTTTGGTCCTCAAGCTGGCCCTATATCCTTTTGACATGAACCCATTAGTCTTTAGTCACTTCCTTGTTTTCTGGCCCAACACAACGTCCCAGGTTCACTTTGTACTTTCCTTTTCATTTCTCCAAGGCGTTCTGTTGCCTTTTATTGAAGAGTGATATTTAGAAACCAAGAAGTAGGTGCTAGGTCTGCTCATCTAATATTTTTGTCAGTGACTTGAATAATGGCCAAGAATGCTTATCAGATTTATAGGTGACTCAGAACTGGGAGGGGAAGCCAATTGTATGATAGAATCAATATTCACAATGACCTCAATAGGATGAGATCTGGACCAGAACCAATAGATTTAAAGGAGATCAATACAAAGTCTTGTTCGCAGGTTAAATAAGTTAATTGCATCATTTCTGGTTTCAGGGAATTCCAGAACAAAGTTGATATCAAAAAGGAGCTCTAGTTGTTAGTTGACGTGGGCCCGCAGTATTCTGTGACTCTGAGGCTGCATTCATTTATTCATTCACTAAGCCAGTACTGACTGAGGGTTAACCATATGGCAGGCACTGTTCTAGAGGCTAGGGATAGCTTATTTAACAAGCCAAAGGAGCAAAAATACTTGCCCTCCTCAATCAACATATTTTGGGGGTGAGAAGGCAGGTGGGAGGTTCAGACAATAAAGAAAAACCACAACAAATAAGCAAATCATATAGTGTATTAGAAGATGATGAGCACTTCGACAAAACATCTCAGGGAAAGGGGAATATTGGGGGAACTTCAGATTCTTCAAGAAGGTGATCTTTTTTTAAATTGTAGTATAATTGATTTACAATGTCGTTTTAGCACAGAAAAGTGAATCTTTTATACAAAATCATGCATCCACTCTTTTTTAGTTTTTTTTTCCCACATATAGGTCATTACAGAGTATTGAGTAGAATTTCCTGTGCTATGCAGTAAGTCCTTATTAGTTATCTGTTTTTAAATAGTGGTGTGTATATGTCAGACCCAATCTTCCAATTTACCCCTCCCTCCCCTCTACCTTGCAACCATAAGTTTATTTTCTACATCTGTAACTCTATTTCAGTTTTGTAGATAAGTTCTTTTGTGGCCTTTTTATATTTGTTTTTTAAATTTATTTTTAATTGGAGGATAATTGCTTTAAATGTTGTATTGGTTTTTGCTGTACAACAAAGTAAATCAGCCTCAAGTATACATATATCCCTTCCCTCTGGAACCTCCATCTCACCCCTCTAAGTGGTCACAGAGCACTGGGTTGAGCTCCCAGTGTTACACAGCAACTTCCTATTAGCTATCTGTTTTACTTATGGTAATGTATAGGTTTCAATTCATTCCACCTTCTCCTTCCCAGCTGTGTCCACAAGTCTGTTGTAGCCCTCTTTTAGATTCTACATACAAACAACATCATGTGATATTTGTCTTTCTGTCTGACTTAACTTCACTCAGTATGATAATCTCTAGGTGCATCCATGTTGCTGCAAATGGCATTATTTTGTTCTTTTTTTTATGACTAAGAAGGTGATCTTTGAGGAAAGATTTGAAGGAAACGAGAACTCAATCACTTTCTGGGTAGAGAACTCCAGGCAGAGGGAGGAGCCAGGGCAAAGGTCTTAACACAGGAGTGTTCGTCCACGTGAATGCCTGGGGTAGAGTGAGTGAGGGGTGAGGAGAGCAATGGATGATGCAGTGGGCGTGGGGGCGAGGTAACCTGGAGCCTTGCACACCACTGTAAGAACCACTGGAGGGTTTCGAGCACAGGAGTGCCATGACCTGACTTTGTTTTTGAAAAGCTCACTGGCTACTGAGTTGAGAACAGTTTGAGAACAGCTCAAGGGTAGTCAGAGTGAAAGTCGCTCAGTCGTGTCCGACCATTTGTAACCACATAGACTACAGTCCATGGAATTCTCTAGGCCAGAATATTGGAGTGGGTAGCCGTTCCCTTCTCCAGGGGATCTTCCCAACCCAGGGATCGAACCCAGGTCTCCCAGATTGCAGGCAGATTCTTTACCAGCTGAGGCACCAGGAAAGCCCAAAGGTAGTCAAAGCTATGGTTTGGAATCCAGTAGTCATGTATGGATGTGAGAGCTGGACAGTAAAAAAGGCTGAGCACTGAAGATTCAATGCTTTCAAATTGTGGTGCTGGAAAGACTCTTGAGAGTCCCTTGGACAGCCAGGAGATCAAACAAGTCAATCCTAAAGGAAATCAACCCTGAACATTCATTGAAAGGACTGATGCTGAAGTTGAAGCTCCAATACTTTGGCCACCTGATTCGAAGAGCTGACACATTGGAAAAGACCCTGATGCCTGGAAAGATTGAAGGCAGGAGAAGGGGATGACAGAGGATGAGATGGTGGGATGGTATCACCGACTCGATGGACATGTTTGAGCAAACTTAGGGAGTTGGTGATGGACAGAGAAGCCTGGCGTGCTGCAGTCCATGGGTTGCAGAGTCAGACACGGCTGAGCGATTGAACAACAAAGGTAGAAACTTCTTAGGTGGTGCTAGTGGTAAAGAACCTGCCTGAATGCAGCAGATGCCAGAGATGCAGGTTCGATCCCTGGATTGGGAAGATCCCTGGAGTAAGAAATGGGACACACTCCAGTATTCTTGCCTGGAAAACTCCACGGGCAGAGAAGCCTGGTGGGCTGCAGTCAGTGGGGTCACAAAGTGTCAGACACGAGAAGCGGGCAGTAACTGGGACCCCAGGAGGTGGTAAGTGGTCAGATTATAGATTTGCTAGTGGATTGAGTATGAAGAGCAAGAGAAGAGAAAGGAATTAAGGTTTTTAATCTGAGCAATTCAAAGACAGACTTGCCATTAAATGGGATGGAGAGGCTCACACTGATGGAGCATGTTCTGGAACCACATTGAATTTTAGATACCTATCAGATAAGACAGCCTTGTAGAAATGTCAAGGCCATTTGGAATTTAGGACAAAGGTCCTAGGTAGAGGGCTTCTCGGGTGGCACAGTGGTAAAGCATCCACCTGCCAAGGCAGGAGGTTCAGGTTCAATCCCTGGGCTGAGAAGATCCCCTGGAGGAGGAAATGGCAACCCACTCCAGTATTCTTGCTGGGGAAAATCCCATGGACAGAGGAGCCTGGTGGGCTACAGTTTATGGGGTCACAGAGTCCAACATGGCTAACTGAGCACACACCTAGCTACAGACAGAAGCATGGACGTCACTGACTAAAGATGTTTTGACACCACTGATCCGGCAAAGTGTCCCAGGCCTGGGTAATGCTAGAACTATGGGTAGTTGGTGCTGCCCATGTGCCAGGCGGAATTCTGTGTCCCGTGCTGGACGATCCTTTAAAAAGGGGGCCACCAGTCTAGAAGGTGGAGATACAGAGATCATGGAAGCTTGGCTGTGCGTGAGGAGGCCTGGGACCATGCGAGCACTGTGCCCACCCCTAGTCAGTCACCCTGTGGGAGGCCCTGGGAGTAGGGCGAGAGCCAATGGTGCTGGCTCTGACAAAGCTCATTGTGGGCTGGGGGTGAAGAGGAACTTTCCAGCCACTGCGGCTAATTCCTGGAGAAACTGTCCCTACTGCCATGGAAATGACTGGCAGAGGTTTTCCAAGTCCTTTTGACTTGGACTACAGGAAGAATTACATTTTACTGTGATCCTGTGCAACGGCTTCCCGGGTGGCGCTATTAGTAAAGAACCCTCCTGCCAGTGCAGGGGACATAAGAGACATGGGTTTGATCCCTGAGTTGGGAAGATCCCCTGGAGGAAGGCATGGCAACCCACTCTAGTATTCTTGCCTGGAGAATCCCACGGACAGAAGGGCCTGGTGGGCTACAGCCCATGGTGTTGCAGAGTCAGACATGACCCAAGCACCACACGATGCATGCACACGATCCTGTGCTCACTTGAGAAAAGCTGAACTGGGCTTCCTAAATGTTCCTTATCCTTTCTATGGTCATTGCACTTTGGTATCTTCCATTCAGTTCCTTTGTTTTAATGTTAATAGGGATTCACTATTGGAGAAGGAAATGGCAACCCGCTCCAGTGTTCTTGCCTGGAGAATCCCAGGGACTGTGGAGCCTGATGGGCTGCCGTCTATAGGGTCGCACAGAGTCGGACACGACTGAAGCGCTTAGCAGCAGCAGCAGCAGCAGAGATCCACTAAGGGATCCTGTGCGCAGTTTGAAAACCCTGGTCTCAGCACAACTGAACTCCACCCCTGGGGACGCAGGAGGACGTCTGGGATTCCAGCCTTAGGGAGTACTATCCGCTGCCAGGCCACGTGCAGCTGTGGAGAAAGTCTCACGTCCTTGGCAGTACATTAAATCCTATTATCCCACTTAAGCTAATTTTGCCCGGATTCCCCTCATCCGAGGTCTGGCTTCGTGTGAACAGAATTCCAAGCGTGGATGACCACGCGGGCATCCAGATTAAGTGTCAAGCCTGGAGTGAACCCTCAGCCAAGACCTAAAGTGGACTGACCCATGCAAAAATTAGGTGCAGAAGCAGCTAGCCCCGGAGTCCGCTGCAGCTCGGCGGAGTTCATTTGGTTCCCGATATGTGGGTGCCAGGAGCACTGGAGGCGGGGGGCGGGGGCCGGCAGGGATAAAGGGAGACACTCGCTCACAGTGGAGAGACCCACACGTATTCCCAAACAAACGCGCTGAGGGTCCCCGAGGAGCCGGAAGGGGCCGGGGCGGCGGTGGGAGGGTCTGAGAGGTAGGGGCGGGGAACCAGGGGTCTGCTTTCCTCCGCGCCGCCGCGGCCTCTGCTGCTGCTACTAGCCCGGTGTGGCTCCTGCCTGGCGCGCACCGAACTAGGTGCACCCCCGCCGGCGCCCCTGGAGCCTCCAGCGCCCAGGAAGGAGGAAGGGGAAAGGGGCAAGTCGGGCCGGGAGCTGAGCCGGGAGGGGCTGGACCAGCCGGTCAACTTCCTCCTTCGGCCCCTCCCTGCTGCGCTCGCGGGCGAGCTTCGACCGAGCGGGGCCGGCGGAGGACCGCGGTGCCGGGGAGGGGGCCGGCCGAGGGGCGAGCGTGCGCACAGCCCACGTGACCCCGCTTCCCACCCCGCTCCAGCCCCCCAGGTCCCGAGGCGGGGGCGGCCGACCCACTCCGGGGCTGGACTTCGGGGCGGGGCTGCCGCCCGCGAGCGCTGGAGAGCCACCTGAGCCGAGCTCGGAGGACGCCGTCGCTCCCCGCGGTCCGAGTCCGGCGCGCCGCGATGGGCCGGGGGAGCCGGGCGTCCGCCCCGCTGGGCACGCTGCCGCTGCTGCTGCCGCTGCTGCTGCTGCCGCCGTCTCCCTCTCGGGCGCTCACCCCTCGGATCAGCCTGCCTCTCGGTGAGTGCTGGGCGGCCNTCCCCCACCCCCGGTGCTGGCTGCCCGCTGGTCCGCCTGTACATCTGCTTGTCTTTGATGCTGACCAGAGCCAGCCGCGGTGCCGCCCCCGGAGGGCGGCGTGGAGGGGCCCTTGATGCCGTCCGGTAAACACTGGGGTTCTGGTGTTACAGCAAGTCAGAGCAGGACTCGGGAACCGCGGCGGGTGCCCCCTTCTCCCTCCGCCTCTTCACTCTAGCGGGCTGGCTCAGGCTGCACCCCCTGCCCAGACGTGGTGGGATGGCCCCAGGGGCTGGAAGCCACCGAAGGACCCGCTCCCCGGAGTCAGCCTCGAGCACCATCCTCCCTGGCCGGGTCCCCTGTCTGGTGCTCCCATCTGCTTCTGTAGCCCCCTCCCTCCCCGCCCTCCACTCCGCGATCCTCACTTCCCCTGATCCTTACTTCCCCTTTCGCCTGGTTGCTCTTCCAACTCTTTGAAATCTGAGGCACCTGGATTCCAATCCCATTTCTGCTACTGAGCAAGTGAGTCCTTTCTTCCCGTGCCCCTGTTTGCTCATCCACAAAATGGGCACTGTCACTGGATTTTTTGCAAGGCTGTCTTGGAGATTTCATGAGACTAGGCAACATATATAGGTGCCCAACAGATGTTGTTTCTCCAAGCTGTTCAACTTGTTGGTTGTCATGAATTAGAATAAAGGA
>SJYV01017837.1:1371827-1440978 GCA_006410875.1 Neotragus pygmaeus
TGAGTCAGTTCTTCGCATCAGATGGCCAGAGTATTGGAGCTTCAGCTTCAGCCCTTCCAATGAATATTCAAGACTGATTTCCTTTAGGATGGACTGGTTTGATCTCCTTGCAGTCCAAGGAACTCTTAAGAGTCTTCTCCAACACCACAGTTCAAAAGCATGAATTCTTCGGTGCTCAGCTTTCTTTATAGTCCAACTCTCACATCCATACATGACTGCTGGAAAAACCATAGCCTTGACTAGATGGACCTTTGTTGGCACAGTAATGTCTCTGCTTTTTAATATGTTGTCTAGGTTGGTCATAGCTTTTCTTCCAAGGAGCAAGTGTCTTTTAATTTCATGGCTGTAGTCACCATCTGCAGTGATTTTGGAATCCAAGAAAATAGTCTGTCACTGTTTCCATTGTTTCCCCATCTATCCCACCACCCTACCCCCTGTCAGCACATTTGTCTGCCTCTCTGTTCCAGCCCTGCAAATGGGTACATCTGTACCATTTTTTCTAGACTCCACATGTATGTGTTCGTACATTTTTCTCTTTTCTTCACTCTGTATGACAGACTCTTGCTGCGGGGCTTTGTGTAAATTGCTTACTGATCCTGAGTTTCGATTTCCTCATTTGTAACCTGAGGCTAGCAGCAGGTTCTGTCTCACAGGACCATCGTGGGTACCCAGGGACTTAAGGACAACACGTTGACCCAACACTTTCCTGGCGACATCTGTGCTGGCCAAGCAGAGGGGTCTCTTGGTTGAGGGGAGGAGGAGGGGGATGGTTCTTCCCAGGGAAGAAGGCAAAATGACCAGGCTGTTTGTTCCAAAAGGCTGACCAGCTCATCAGCTCAAAGTACAAGCAACATAATTGGGCCTCAATTATGTGTTGGGTTTCACGGTTGGGAAAAGTAGGGGGTTAGTGCTGGAAACTTCCCTTGGGCCTGCCAGCGTATCCTTTGTGTATGTGTGTGTGTGCACTGCACCAAGCAGCACGTGGAATCTTAGTTCCCTGACCAGGGATCGAACCCACACCCCATGCATTGGGAACTCGAAGTCTTAACTACTGGACTACCAGAGAAGTCCCCCTTCCAGTGTGTAGAGTGCTAAGAGGAAGTGGTGAGGAGTTGGGAATCTGAGGCAAAAGACTTGGAGTCTAGTGTGATTCCAATCTGAACGTAAGAGTTCAGAGAGGCCTTACTTTCTCCAGACCACAGCTGCCCTCTGTGGTTTCTGCAACAGAGTTCAGGCTCCGGACAGTGGGCAGGACTTTGCCCTGTGAGTCGCCAGTGCAGCCTGTGTTCCTGCTCTGGTTCTAGACTGACAGGCCTCCTCGCTGCAGATTCCCTCAGAGGTTCCCGGCCTGGTACCTTGTACTACTGCCTTCCCGCATCAGGAGACCTTGTGAGGGACAACAGCCCCGGGAACTCCATCATTCCTATTCGCTAGAGGGATTTCCCGTTATATGTGCTGGGGAGTCCTACTGAAGGGCTTCCTTCAGCATGAACAGCCAGGGAAAAAGCCTGGCTCCCCGCAGAAAGGCTGGTATGTGTTCTTCCTCTTGAACAGTGAGGACAAAGTAACCTGATTTTCCTTTTCTCTTTGGCCACTGGGAGGCTCAACATTAAATGCAGAGCCCATGTCTGGTAGCTGCCTGAGGACCTTATGACCTGTTGATGGGAACCCGTCCTTCCTTTCTGGTTTAGATGCTTTCTTCAGAATTTTTTTTCCCCCTCCGCTCCTGATTTTTAGCATTTGTATTTCACTACCTTCTTTTCTTCCTGTTTCCTTGCCCTTTGTGGAACCAGGCTGGGGGTATGTAACAATGCTCACCCGTGAACACACATGAAGCTGTCTTCACAAGTGCTTTGTTGGCATGGTGCTTTTTTTTTTTTTGCTTCCTCAGCTTCATGAAACTGTTAGCGTGATTGCAGTCCACTGGTCAGTTACGAGGTGCTTGGGGTTGGGCACGGTGGCTGCTTTTTTGCTTTGTTTTTCTTTTCTTATCAGCTGCTTAGAATTTTTTAAATGATTTCCCTCCAACTCCATTAGTCACTGAGAGCACAGGCGGTACCCTGGTGGATAGATGTGTGTGTCTATCTTCTTCTTCCTTTCCTTCTAATTTATTTCTTTAGCATTGCACAAATGTAGCCTATAGAATCAAAAAAATGATAACAAATGCAAAGGGAAAAAAATTATCTAGAATTCTACCAGGATACCACTTTTCAGTATTTTGTGATTCATCCTTCTTGACTTTTTTTTTCTATGTTTATGTTTTTCCCACAAAAAAATAGAATCTAACTATGCATAGTGTTTTTTCATTTTCATTTAATAGTAGATAACTAGTATCTTTCCTTGTTATTACATATTCTACAACAATGAAAGATACTTGAAATTTATTTGATATTATACATGCACATAGTATTTTTTTTTTTCTTTAAAGCATAGAAAGCAGTAATTGCCTCAGTCTTCCCCAGCCGCAGGCAATTTTAATCAGTTAGACTTCTTGTTACAGAGTGGTTCCCTCCACTTAAATAAAATGTTTACTCCACATTTCTTGGTTTATTGGATTTACTGACTTGCTCCTAAGAAAAATAAAGGTTTCTATCACTTCCATCACCCTTCCCTACTTCCTCCAAACATTGTCTGCCTCTGTATTTGGTTACCTTTGCAATTTAAAATGTAAGTAATATGCTTAAGTCTCAAGTGCTTGTTCTACAAACCAGTCTCTTATGGCCCTTATTCTCAGAGGCCCTTCCTCTCAGAGGAAGATATGGAGACTGTGTTTTCCTTGATTTCCTTTCACCCCCCAGCATCACAGTGCTTGTCTGATGTACATTCAAGTTTCTGAGGTCAAGGTTATTAGCATTTACATTCTGTTTAATAACCATAAATCGCCCGTGAGTGATATGAAGCAGTGCTGAGAACTGAAGGCTGGCTCCCCGTGTTTGCATTCCTCTGTGACTTGCAATCACTGCTGCCCATGGGAGTGGGCTATGCTTACAAGTCCTTCTCTTTGGATCTAATGCCACTCAAAGGAGAATGTTAAAAAGACTTTCGTTTCGTACATTCTGTTAGATGCTCAAAATCCATCACTTTCTATTTCAGTTCACTTAATATTTTGGCCATGCCTTTCTTAGATAACTTTGCTTGTTTGTCCAGAGTTGCTAATACAACAGCATTTTACCAGCTGCATAGTATTCCAGCATAGAAAGTGTTGAGGTTTATTTTTCACCCAGCCCCCTGTGGTTGGATTTGAGGTGATTTCAGTCTTTCATTAACATGAATGGTGCTGTAACTAATGTTCTTTGACATTCATCATTGTGTGTTTGTTTCATACATAATGTTTGAGAATCCGGGAGTGCTGCTTCCCTTAAATCTGACTGCTGGTCCTCAGCCCCATGCACCCACTGCCTTGCTGATCTACCTTCAACCACATCAGTCTGTTCTAGAGGTTGGTGTAAGAGTGTTCTCAGGGGAGGATTGGCCCCCAGGTAATGTCCATCATCCTCTCTCCAGGGTCTGAAAAGCGACCATTCCTCAGATTTGAAGCCGAAAATATCTTCAACTACACATCCCTCCTGCTGAGCAAGGATGGCAGGACTGTGTACGTGGGTGCTCGAGAGGCCCTCTTGGCACTCAACAGCAGCGTCAGCTTCCTGCCAGGCGGGGAGTACCAGGAGGTCAGATGATGCTCAGGGCTAGGCTGGGTGGAGGTTGCCGGTGGGTGGGTGCAGGGTGGAACTTATGGGCACCAGGATGATGCAAATGGGGGAGGGGTGAAGAAGCGGGAGCCGGAGCCTCTGCTCCTAGGTGCACACTGACCTTTCCCTTTCTGGTTCCTCAGCTGCTGTGGCCCGCAGATGCAGAGAGAAAGCAGCAGTGCAGTTTCAAGGGCAAAAACCCAGAGGTGAGCCAGCACCTGGAGGTGACCTGGGCTGAAGGAAGGCTGGAGGTGGTAGGTCTGGGCCCAGGATGGAGGCTGGAGGTGGGAGCAGATGCTGCCAGCTGTGGTGGAAAGGACATGGGCTTCTGAGATGGCCAGACCCGGGTTTGTGTCTCGACCCTGTACTTATTATCTCTGTGATCTCAGGCAAATTGATTTGCCTCTCCGAGTCTTAGTAAAATGGGGGTAAGAATGGCTGCCTCACTGAACTCACCCCAAGGATTCAGTGAGCTAATACATATGATAAGTGCCAAACCGACGTCAGCTTCCAGCAGGAGCAGTGATTGGGTGGGAGTGGGAGTCTGTTCCTTTGAGGATGGTGCTTGATGTGGCAGGCCTGACATATCCCTGCTTGGTTTTGGCCAGACCAGTGAGTGGGGACCGGTCAGCCCAGAGTTCTTTGGGAAGACTCCCCATGATTCCCAGAGGCCTCCTGGTCCTGAATGCAGCGGGGGGAAGCTAAGGTGAGGGCAAAAGACACCAGTCTTGGGGTCAAGACACAAGTTCAGGGAATTTCATGGGGTCCAGTGGTTAGGACTCCTAATCCCTGGTCTGGTAACTAAAATCCCATAAGCCAAGTGGCATGACCCCACCCCCAACACCAGTTTTTTTTTTTTAAGACACAGGTTCAAGTCCTGACTGCTTCTGATTTCTTTTATTCAACAGAAGTGTGTTAAGTACTTACTCTATGCCTGGGTGCTTTGAGACTCTGGTTATNGAAAATATCTTCAACTACACATCCCTCCTGCTGAGCAAGGATGGCAGGACTGTGTACGTGGGTGCTCGAGAGGCCCTCTTGGCACTCAACAGCAGCGTCAGCTTCCTGCCAGGCGGGGAGTACCAGGAGGTCAGATGATGCTCAGGGCTAGGCTGGGTGGAGGTTGCCGGTGGGTGGGTGCAGGGTGGAACTTATGGGCACCAGGATGATGCAAATGGGGGAGGGGTGAAGAAGCGGGAGCCGGAGCCTCTGCTCCTAGGTGCACACTGACCTTTCCCTTTCTGGTTCCTCAGCTGCTGTGGCCCGCAGATGCAGAGAGAAAGCAGCAGTGCAGTTTCAAGGGCAAAAACCCAGAGGTGAGCCAGCACCTGGAGGTGACCTGGGCTGAAGGAAGGCTGGAGGTGGTAGGTCTGGGCCCAGGATGGAGGCTGGAGGTGGGAGCAGATGCTGCCAGCTGTGGTGGAAAGGACATGGGCTTCTGAGATGGCCAGACCCGGGTTTGTGTCTCGACCCTGTACTTATTATCTCTGTGATCTCAGGCAAATTGATTTGCCTCTCCGAGTCTTAGTAAAATGGGGGTAAGAATGGCTGCCTCACTGAACTCACCCCAAGGATTCAGTGAGCTAATACATATGATAAGTGCCAAACCGACGTCAGCTTCCAGCAGGAGCAGTGATTGGGTGGGAGTGGGAGTCTGTTCCTTTGAGGATGGTGCTTGATGTGGCAGGCCTGACATATCCCTGCTTGGTTTTGGCCAGACCAGTGAGTGGGGACCGGTCAGCCCAGAGTTCTTTGGGAAGACTCCCCATGATTCCCAGAGGCCTCCTGGTCCTGAATGCAGCGGGGGGAAGCTAAGGTGAGGGCAAAAGACACCAGTCTTGGGGTCAAGACACAAGTTCAGGGAATTTCATGGGGTCCAGTGGTTAGGACTCCTAATCCCTGGTCTGGTAACTAAAATCCCATAAGCCAAGTGGCATGACCCCACCCCCAACACCAGTTTTTTTTTTTTTAAGACACAGGTTCAAGTCCTGACTGCTTCTGATTTCTTTTATTCAACAGAAATGTGTTAAGTACTTACTCTATGCCTGGGTGCTTTGAGACTCTGGTTATTATCGTTGTTGTTGTTGTTGAATCACAAAGTTGTGTCTGACTCTTTGCAACCCTATGAACTGCTACACACTAGGCTTCTCTGTCCGTCACCGTCTCCCTGAGTTTCCTCAAATTCATGTCCATTGAGACAGTGATAACATCCAACCATCTCATCCTCTGTTGCCCCCTTCTCCTCTTGCCCTCAGTCTTTTCTAGCATCAGGGTCTTTTCCAGTGAATTGACTCTTCACATCAGGTGACCAAAGTATTAGAGCTTCAGCATCAGTCCTTTCAATGAATATTCAGGGTTGATTTCCTTTAGGATTGACTGGTTTGATCTGGTTATTATATCATTGTGAAAAAGAAGAAATCAGTCTTGTTTTAAGGGTGGTCCCGTTACACTTCCTTTAGAAAGTGACATTGGAGCCAAGATTAGGAGGAGGGGTGAGGGGTTTGATGTGGAGAAAGAACAGGACTGTGGATGTCACTCTTGAGTGAGGTATTTGGGGAACCAATGGCAGGCTGAGCAGCGCAGTGGCGTGGTCTAGTGTGGGTTTTCAGAAAGTCGCTCTAACCACTGTGGTGGGGAGCAGGCTCCTGGAGGCAAGGATAGAGGGAGACCAGTGAGGGGCGAAAGGGGACGGTGGCCCGGACCAGGCTTGGAGCTCCTCCAAAGGGAGCGAGAAGTCTCGGTCAGATCCTGGACGTGTCTTGAAGACGGAGCCACCAGGATTTCCTGATGGAAGAACCAGGGTGGAGGTGGTATAAGAGGGGCGTCGCGGGTGCTGTGAGGTTTGGGGCCTGAGAAGATGGAGTTGGCGTCTATGGAAGCGGGGAGACCCCAGAGGAGGGAGTTTTGGGGGAACAGTCAGAAGCTCAGGAGATGCCTGTTAGGATACCCTCTCAGAGGCAATCTGCGAGTCTGGAGTCCAGGGTTCAGGGCTGTGTGTGTCCTCCTGTTCTGGGCTCAACTTCCTCACCAGGTGGGGATAAGACTGCTCAAAAGGGAGATGTTTTGTGCCTTCACCCCAGACTGAAGTGAAGTTTCCTAGTCACAGAACTAGCTGAGCCTCAAGGTCCCCTCCTACACACATACACACACACGCACGCACACGCATGCACACATGCGCAAGGTCTTCCATCTCTGCTCCAGGAGGCCCTGCCCCTTGGGTCTGGCAGGAGGGCGCTCAGAGGCGCCCCCTGGTGGCCTGTCTGTGCCTGACATCCTCCTCTTTTCTGCAGCGGGACTGTCAAAACTACATCAAGATCCTCCTGCCACTCAACAGCAGCCACCTGATTGCCTGTGGCACGGAGGCCTTCAGCCCCGCGTGCACCTACATTGTGAGTGCCCCTCTGCACCCCAGGCCGGCCCCTGGCTGGCCCAGGAAGTAGCCCTCTTTCTGCCCCCAAGCAACTGGTCTGTAGCACTGACCTCCGGTGAAGGGTAAGGCCCTGGTGGGAGGCTTTTGGGAGGCCAAGAGCCCTGAGAGCCCCAGGACCCTGCCCCAGCCCTGATGGGTGGGTCTCCCTCCGGGGTGCGGGGAGAGGACGGACCCATAGGATTCCCTGGGCACAAAGACCCTACCTGGCCCCACGATCACACCCTCTCACTTCCTCTAGCTCTCTCTCACTTCCTCCAGCTCTCGTTCAGTCCCCACCAGCCCATCTCATCCACCCTCCTCATCACACGCACGCCCTTGTGTTTCTGCCCTTTGCACAACTTTGCGGAGGGTGGCATTTTCAGGGTGTGGGTCGGAGCAGCCAGGTTCCGAGTCAGACGTTCCTGGGTTTGAACCACATCACTGCCCTTTTTTGGCTCACGTCGCCTTTCTGAGCCTCTTCTCTGCTGCGTGGGCCAGCCACCGTGAGGGTCATGGCGAGGCGCTGCGGGGACTGTGCCCCGCGGGCCAGGATAAGGAGGAGGCCCTCGGACTGCTGCCCTCACTCTGAACACCTCCCTGCTCTTCCACCAAGCTCGCTCACTCCCCGGTGTGGCCCTGACTGCCCCGCTGTGCTCCCCTGCAGGACGTGGAGAACTTCACGCTCGCACAGGACAAGCGGGGGAACATCCTCCTGGAAGATGGCAAGGGCCGTTGTCCTTTTGACCCCAATTTCAAGTCCACGGCCCTGGTGGTTGGTGAGTGGGGGGCGGGGCAGGCAGGGTGGCCTGGGTGGTCTGTGCCGTGCTGGTTCCCAGGGGTGCGGTGACCCCGGGCTGGGTGGTCGGTGCCGTGCTGGTTCCCGGGGGTGCGGTGACCCCGGGCTGGGTGGTCGGTGGGTGCTGTGCTGGTTCCCAGGGGTGCAGCGACCCCGGGTGGCTTTCAGTTTGGCCCTTCTTAGTTCTTATTCCCTCCTCTGTCCTCCTCAAGCAAGAAAGGCCGCGCTCAGGTCACTGCGGGCCCTGAGCAAGAAGGGGCTGTGCCCAGGGCTCATTCTCATGGGAAATGTTCTCTTGGCAGATGGTGAGCTGTATACGGGAACAGTCAGCAGCTTCCAGGGGAATGACCCGACCATCTCCAGGAGCCAAAGCCCCCGCCCCATCAAGACTGAGACCTCCCTCAACTGGCTGCAAGGTGAAATCCTCCCGCTGCCCACCCAGTGGGCCGTCCCTAGGCCCCAGGGAGGGGGCCCTGTCCCCCCAGCAGGGCCAGAGAGCAGAGTCTTGCCTGTCTGGGATCACTGGGCTGATGGTGCTCCCCACCGGCCCCCCCCCCAACAGATCCAGCATTTATGGCCTCAGCCTACATTCCCGAGAGCCTGGGCAGCTCGGAAGGGGACGATGACAAGATCTACTTCTTCTTCAGAGAGATTGGTCAGGAGTTGACATTCTTTGAGAACACTGTGGTGTCCCGCATCGCCCGTATCTGCAAGGTGAGGGGGCTGGGCCACCCCAGAGGTGGCCTTCTCCTGTCCTCCAGAATGAACTGCTTGGCTACTGGCATTTCTCTTTCTTTCTTGAATTTTTGGCTGAGCTGCGTCTTCACTGCCTCCCAGGCTCTCCTCTCGTTGTGGTGAGCGGGAGCTTTTTCTCTAGTTGAGGTGCACGGGCTTCCCATTGCGGGGGCTCCTCTTGTTGCAGAACCCAGGCTGTACTCGCAGCTCAGCAGTTGCGGTGCACGGGCTTAGTTGCCCTGCGATATGTGGGACCTTCCTGGACCAAGGATCCAATCCATGTCCCTTACGTTGGCTGGCAGATTCATAACCACTGAACCACCAGAGAAGTCTTCTTTTCTTTTAAGTTAAAATGTTGTTTTTTTTTTTTTTCTTATTTAAAAGAAATGTGAAAACATAGCAAAGTACACACAAAAATCACAAGATAAAGAGGCAGCTTGGTATGGTGATTAAGAGTGTCGACGCTGGAGCCCAGCTGCCTGGGTTCAAACCCTGCAGGTCGTGTGATCTCAGGCAATTTCCTTGCTGAGAAATCTGTTTCGGTTCCCGCTTCTGTTCAGCATGTAGGGTGCTTGGAAATGTGCTGAGCAACCACTAGATGGTGACTGTCGGTGTTAGTCTCCTCATCCTTCCACAAGAAGTGACCACTGTTAACAATTGAGAATGTTCCTTGCTAATCTTTATTCTTTTGCCCATGTGTAAAGACTTACATATTTGTATTATGTAAAACTATGTGCAACCAAAGAGATACTGTAATGCAACTCTTTAGCCTCCCTTTCTGCTCAGCAGTAAATCGTGACATCTTTTCATGTTTGTAGACAGACTTCCCTTTGTCCTTTTCTCTGGCTCCTTGCAGTTAGGGGAGCACTGTCATTTACCTACCCAGTCTTCTGGCAAGGGGGGAACTGAAGGCTGCCACTTCAAGTCTTTTTTTTTTTTTTTTAATTTATTGTTTATGTGAAGTTTAGATTTAGCTGGAGGCATGCGCGCGCTCGCGCTCTCTCTCTCTCTCTCTCTCTCTCTCTCTCTCTCTCTGTATATATACACACACACTCACACATATATTGGCCATGGGATGCAACATGTGGGATCTTAGTTCCCTGATCAGGGATTGAGCCAGCGTTCCCTGCACTGGAAGCATGGAGTCTTAACCATTGGACCACCAGGGAAGTCCCCTGTGTTCTTGATTTGAGATGAGCTCAGGCCTGGTGTTGTGTCTGTCAGGCCCTTCCTGGTGTCCATCTCAGTCACCGCTGGGGAGGGGAAGCAAGGAGCCATCCCTGAGCCCAGCGCCTCTTCCCCTCGTGCAGGGTGACGAAGGGGGCGGGCGTGTCCTGCAGCAGCGCTGGACATCCTTCCTGAAGGCACAGCTGCTGTGCCTGCGGCCTGACGACGGCTTCCCGTTCAACATGCTACAGGACGTGTTCACGCTGACGCCTCGACCCGAAAACTGGCCGGACACCCTCTTCTATGGTGTCTTCACACCCCAGTGGTGCGCCTCCCAGGACCTAGCTGGGAACGGGCCGGGTGAGGGGTGAGTGGCTGGCCTCACTTTGAACCCCAAGGCTCCTGGGGCTCATTCAGCCAACTTCCTTGGTAGGAACGGGGGGACCACGGAGGGCTCTGCCGTCTGTGTCTTCACCATGAAGGACGTGCAGTCCACCTTCAACGGCTTCTACAAGGAGGTGAACCGCGAGACGCAGCAGTGGTACACAGTGACCCAGCCAGTACCCTCGCCCCGGCCGGGTGCGGTGAGTGCTGCTCCCTGCCGCAGGCAGCGCGCTGGGAGGATGGGTCCACACCCCGTGCTGGGCTGGCTTGCTTTCTCTAAGCCTGTTGTCTCATCTTGAAAGTGGGGGCAGAACCCAGGGCTGCTTGTCTTTCCAAGTTCGACGTGACCGTGGATGTCAGGACGGCAGTGGGCTGGGCAGGGCTGTCCCATCAGAGCTCTGCCTGCAGCGCCCCTCTCTCCCACTCCACTGTGAGCTCCTTGTTGAGTGGCCGGCCGTGGGCAAATGGTTCTCTCTTCTTTCCTTCCAGCCTCATGGCCTCCTCACAAAGCAGACCTTGAGACAAGGATGTGGGTGCTGGCAGTTTCTAGGGGAGCTACTCCCCGGAAGCAGCAAAGAGGGGACAGGATTGTGGAGGGAGGGGCGGAGCCAAGAAAGCAGGGGTCGCGACGCTGCTGCTGCTGTGGGCGCCTGGAGCTGGGGCCCTGGGAGGCTATGTGGAGTACATCGCAGCCTTGTCTCCCTGGGGTGTTTGTTACCCACTGCTGGGCCTCAGTGATTGAGGGTCACTCTGGGATGTTAATTCCTGGAGCTGCTGCAGAGAATGCCCCTCGGCAGAGAGAATCAGGAACGCTTGTGCTGTTGCTCAGTCGTCTCCAACTCTTTGTGACCCCATGGACTGTAGCCCGCCAGACTCCTCTGTCCATGGGGATTCTCCAGGCAAGAATACTAGAGTGAGTTGCCGTGCCCTCTTCCAAGGGATCTTCCCAACCCAAGGACTTGAACTGGAGTCTCCTGCATTGCAGGTGGATTCTTTAACACCTGAGCTATCAGGGAAGCCCAGGAAGCCTCTGGCAATATGGCAGACTAACTGCAGGCACCCTTGTGGCCGCTACGCTAGGACACCTTGCTCAGCCAGGGCTTCTTGACAAAGGAACTCTCTCACTTCCTGCTGAAAGGATGCTACAGGAGCAGAAAGTGTGGGCATGCCTGGGGAGGGGGTGGGAGAAGGATGGGCAGGAAGGAAAGATGGTTGGTGGGCAGAGAGGAGGAATCTGGCAGCCAGGGCCCATGGCCCCATATCCTTGGACCTGCAGATAAGCAGGTTGGCTCCGTAGAACTGGAGGGCCATGCTGTGGCCTGGCTTATGAGGGTGGGGGAATCCCTGCTGTTCACTGGGGAAGCAGGGCTTGGCAATCCCGGTGGGATCTGTAGAACACCCATCCTGCTGGCCACCCCAATGCTGCCCATCTCAAACCAACGCCCTCTCCTTCAGTGCATCACCAATAGTACCCGGGAGAGGAAGATCAGCTCGTCGCTGCAGCTCCCCGACCGTGTGCTGAACTTCCTCAAGGACCACTTCCTGATGGACGGACAGGTCCGCGGCCACATGCTGCTGCTGCAGCCCCAGGCCCACTACCAGCGCGTGACTGTCCACCGTGTGCCAGCCCTGAACCGCACCTACGACGTCCNGAAGGGGATGAGCCAAGCCCAGCTCATGAGTATAGAATCACTCTGCTTTATTTGAGAAGAAAATGAGAATGTCTTGTGATGCAATTCACCTAAATTTAAACAATAGAAGTACATTGATTGGCTCTCAAAATTAGCAAGTCCTGGGCACTGGTGCGTGCCCACTGCAGGCGGGCTGGGGGTTGAGGGGGCACGGGCGGCAGGCTCTTCACAGGGCCTGAGCAATGTCCCTATTGCAGGTGATGGCTGGGTGCACAAGGCGGTGAGCGTGGGCACCGCAGTGCACATCATCGAAAAGCTCCAGGTCTTCCCGGCAGGACAGCCCGTACGGAACCTACAACTGGACGCCGACAGGGTGAGCAGAGGGGGGAGTCCGGGCAGTGGGCTTAGGGTGCCCCGCACTCCTGCCCCAGCCGGGTGGAAAGATCCAGGCTCCGGGCATGAGCTGTCGGAATGTGGGGGGAGGGGCCGGTGCACAAGAAGCGGCTCCCAGGAGGTGGCTTTGTGGGGCACTGGAGCCGGGTGTAGCTGTGGGAGCTGGGGCCTGCCTCCCATGCTGCGTGTCTCTTGCAGGGATTGCTGTACGCTGCCTCACACTCGAGCGTAGTCAAGGTGCCTATGGCCAACTGCAGCCTGTACCAGAGCTGCAGGGACTGCCTCCTGGCCCGGGACCCCTATTGCGCTTGGAGCGGCTCAAGGTGTGCGTCCATCAGCCTCTACCAGCCGGAGGTGGCCTCCAGGTAAGGAGCTCGTTCGGGCCCCTTCCCCTTGTCCCTCCTGGCATACCTGCCTCCAAGTGTCTCTGCTTTAGACCCTCTGTGGAATCACTACACAGCCTCATTTGTGTCTGCTGTCTGGGCATCATTTTTTTTTTTAATAATTGTATTTATTTCTTTTTGACTATGCTGGGTCTTTGTTGCTATGCAGGCGTTGTCCTAGTTGTGGCGAGTGGGGGCTACTCTAATTGTGATGCACNTCAATGAGCTGCTTCATCTCTGAAGCACTGAGCCGTGTGTCTTCGCTCTCTCCCGTGAGGCAGTTCACAAGCTGGCTCAGGTCTTCTCTGTTCAAGGTTCCATCATCATCAAAGTCTAGAAAGCAGACACAGGAAGCCCAAAAGGAGGTGGTCAGGATGAGCACCCAGCTCGTGACTCCTTGAGCTCTCAGGCATCTCCACAAAGATCTGGTGCTCCACCCAGTCCCCCACTCCTTACCGAAGATGCGGAAGGCATAGTGGGACTTGATGTCTGGGGTGGCTGTGTCACTGAACACACTGAGGAGGTCCAAGAAGTCCTCGAAGCTCAGGCTGTCTCTGCTTGGGGAAGTGGAGAAGACCTTGCAGATTCGCTCCTTGAAGGGGTTGGCCTAAGCAAGAAAGCCTACTGTGAACACCACACACGAAGCAGCCCAAATCACATATTCAAATGCCACCAGGAAACTGGAGGGAGTGGTTCAGCCTCTCGGAGAACCATCACCACTCGGGCCAGCATAGAAGTCAGGAGGACCCATGACCCCACTGGGGAAGAGACAGAAATGGCTTTCTGGGCATCAGAGCTTAACCTATAGGCAGGTCTGGGAGCAGAGAAGTAAGGAAGAGGAAGGCATTCTAAGCAAAGAGAACAAGATGAGCTGGTTATTTTAAAACACAGATATTGAACTGAGCAATTACTGTGTTACAGGCAAGGCCCTTTGCATAGAAATTTTCACAGCAGCCCTATGGAGAGGCAATCAGCCTCTGGAATAGAGTTTCTCAAACTTCAATAAGGTAATTCAACTCCTCTTAAAGGACACAACTTTGAACCTCCAAGAATGTCTGAGGATCCCAATGTGCAAAACATCCTTCTATTACTATATAACTCCCCTGGATGACCTTGATAAAGCACCCAGGAACTTAGGGTGAAACAGAGAGACTAGAATGGGGAGCAGGGACCACGTGACTCAGAAGGAGTAGCAGAGGGAGGCTGGGAGCGCTGGCACCTTGAGCTCTGGAAGGCTGAGGATCTGCTCCAAGGACACTCGAGCCTGCAGTGACTCCTCCACACTCCGGTGCTCCTGGGGAAGCAGCTCACAGAACCTTCTGTGGGCTCTGGCAGAAGGAAGAGAACCTGTTAGTGAGCTTCCCTAAGTGTATCACATCCCCCCTCCTGGCCTTGAATACCCATCATGAACTGGCTAGGAGCTAAGCCCTCAGGACTTCTAAGGCAAGAGATGCATCGCAAGGCAGTAGAGGGAGTCTGGGAGTCCCTCTTTGCGGGTTTACTGTGGGACCCCATACCCCAGGCACTGTGCTTGGCCCTGATTCTAGACTTCCCCCAGGTTTGGAGAGGTCCGGGAAGGGGCCAGAAATTGGTCTTAAAGAGCAAGTGAAAAAGAGCTAAATTGAAATCTTATTTCATTTCAGGAATCGCTGCTCCTCAAAGCAGCTACCCTGAACTTTCTCCCCCTTAGGCCCTACCTCATTCCCACTGGCATTATTTTTTGCCAAGAGAAGCCTAGGACCCTTCTTGCTCAGGTGTGCGGCCACATAAAGCTGGCTAGGAAAGGGGTTCCAGCCCCAGTTCAAATCCTCTTACTCAAGAATGTCGTCTTAGGCAAGTTTCACTGTCCCCATACCTCCCTCGTGAGGGTTACAAAGGAAACGTAGACAACCCTTCAGGAGAGCATGGAAGTGCTAATATTCAGATAAAGGAGGAGCCAGAGGGCTCCCCAAGGTTTCTCTGGCTTTGCCAGCAGACAAAGCAGCCCAGAACTACAGCAGTCTCGGCCAGACTGGGGCAGGAAGTTCCGTTTTGCAGAAGTCAGGGGAGCGGGGTCAAAGAGCACCCAACTCCGGCTGGAGGCTGCTCCGCGGTGCACCGCTGGGGCCGCCGGCGCGAGATGGGAGGGCGTGCCGGGAAGAGGGCACAGCCGAGGGCCCGGAGCCCCGGCCTCCAGTTCCGGCTCAGCTGCTGACCTCATGCAGGCCCCTGCCCCTCCCGCTGGCCGGACCTCAGTTTGCCCATCGGTAAGACGGAGCCTCCCTCGTTCCCGAAGCCGTTCCGAGAGCATCACCGGAGGTGACGTTCGAAACAGCACTTACAGAAGGATCTCTTGTTTGGTCAGGAACGTCAAGTCCTGGAAGGCAAAACGAGAGAGGAGGGTCAGCAGGCCGCCCGGGGCCAGAGGCCGCGCCCACCCGCCCGGCCGCGGGTCGGGGACCGTCCTCTCCCGAACGCAGGCCGCGCGCAAACTCCCTGGGGACCGGCGTCTCGCGCACCTGGTACTCGGCCAGCAGCTCCTTGGACAGGCGACTGCCCGAACCTCCCATCGCTGCCGCTCTCACACAGCTCCGCCAACTTGTCTCGGGACGCTGGCAACTTTCTCACTTCCGCCCTCGGGCCGCGTCACCAACCGGTGCCCGCGGCAACCGCTCCTGGGGCCACCGCCCCCCGGGCCCGCCCCCTCCTTAAGGCTCCCAGGCGTTCCCAGCCCGGTTCTGCCGGTTGGCTCCCGGCTCCGGGCGGTCCCTGGCGAGCTGGAGGCGGGGCCCGGGGCGGGGCCTGACGCTCCGGGGCGGGGCCCAGGCCTCACGGCCCCGCCTCCACGGTGGGCGGGCCGGGCCGGGCAGTCTTCGTGCGCTGGCGTGCAGGCCGCGCATGCGTAGAGGGCGCCACGACACCGCGTTGGCCCCGGTAGGAGTTTGGGGGAAGTCGCGCGGTGTGTCCGCCTCACCTGCAGTAGGTGTCGGGGGTGGCAGCCGTGGCGGCCTTGGGCGGAGTCCGGGGAGTGTTTGGAGCCGGGAAACCTCGTGGCTCGCTGAGTGGCCCGTGGCGGTCGGCTGCCATCTCTGCCCAGCGAGGGCTTTTCCACCCGGACGTTGCCATTCGTCACCTGCCGTACTAGTTGCAACCCTCGCGCCACGTCTGCAGAAGTAACCATAACCTTGCTGCCTGCTGAGGCTGTTTATTGAGGGCCCACAGAGTCCCAAGCGCTGTGCATAATTAGCTTCAATTCTTAAATCTTAGCAAGGTGAGTTACTGTTTTCCAAAGGGGGAAATACAAAGCCTCACTGGAGTTCAGTGACTTATCTGTGTGTGTGTGGATGTGTATGTGTGGGTTTAGTCGTGTCCGACTCTGCGGCCCCTTGGACTGTAGCCTGCCAGGCTCCTCTGTCCATGGGGATTCTCTAGGCAAGAATACTGGAGTGGGTTACCATACCCTCCTCCAGGGGATCTTCCAGCCTAGGTATGGAACCCACCAAGTCTAGAGACTTGTCTAGACTCGAGCTTTTAAAAAGCCGTGGCTCCATTCTAAGGCTCTTTTCAAGGATCCCCACTGCTGTACTCTCCCCAGCCTGCATGCTGCTCCCACACTGCATACTGGGGGAGTAGGAATTGAAACTGAACTATTTGCTCTTGTCCCCTCTCAACCTCTAAGACAATGCTTGACATACGCATGGTATGCTCTCAGTTTGAATTGGATGCATGCATGAATGAGTATTCCGAAAGCTAGGGGTTACAAGCTACCGAGTGGAGGAGGTAGTGAGATTCGTTATTTTTTATTGTTGTTTTCTACTTTAATACGGTATAACAGACAAAATATAGTTCTTGATTCTTTTAATTCACCCACTAGCTGATCTTTGTAAAGCCTAAATATGAGCATGTCACTCTGTTTAAAACCATTAAGGAATTAAATACCCAAACCAACCCCCTGTAATTCGACTTCAACCTCTCTTTCTCTCTCTGCCAGTCTCCTCAGGCTTTCTGGGTTTCAGCCATTATGGGTTCTCCGTTCCTCCTCCATCTTATCCTCAGGGAATCCTTTCCTGATTTCCTAGACTAGATTAAGAATCTGTATTACACTCACAGAGGATCCAGTGCTTTCCTTGACAGCGTCTGTCATGTTGGCCATCCATATTTACAGGTGTGATGATTAGATTAATGTCTTTTTCTCCTGCTAGACTGCAAGCTCCCTGAGGAGCAGTGGGAATCAAGATTTTCAGACACGAGGTGGGGCATTTGTTGAGTGAATGCTTTTGCTGAGTAACTAATTTTCCCAGCACTCAATAATGATAAGGTGATCGTCGGAGAATGACTCGTTGTATTAACCTGTGAGTCCCACCACTGTGGAAATATTACCTTCCAGGAAGTAGAGGCTGCAGAGCAGTGGGAACACCAAAGCCAGTCAAAGCGACTGGAGTGTAGTCTCTTGACAACAGACTCCTGTCCAAGAAAGAGTTGGTCTTCAGTTAATAAAAGGCAACAAACAAGAATCCGCCTGCAATGCAGTAGATCCAGGTTTGATTTCTGCATAGGATGATCCCCCGGAGACGGGATAGGCTACTCACTCCAGTATTCTTGGGGTACCCTGGTGACTCAGCTGGTAAAGAATCTGCCTGCAATGCAGGAGACGTGGGTTCGAGCCCTGGGTTGGGTAGATCCCCTGGAGAAGGGAACGGCTATCCACTCCAGTATTCTGGCCTGGAGAATTCCATGGACTGGATAGTCCATGGGATCAAAAGTTGCACTTTATTTAAATGAACAGAAAGCTGTCATGGTGTCTCCTATGCTAGGCTAAGAATACAGAACACCAACCAGTGAGTGCACATCCTTGGACTTCAGGGTGAAACTGCATCTTTTCATGGTGAAGGTGTGGGACTTGACACTGCCATCATAGTGGCCAGCTGTGATGTAGATGGCTCAGCCACCTCCCTTTACGTTGACCAATCTTTTGATTATAATTTTGCTTCCTGGTAAATTTTTTTTTTTTTTGTGGGAAACAGACTTTATTTATTTATTTATTTACTTTATTTTACTACTTCCTGGTAAATTTTTGTACAGAGGAAGGCCTATAGCAACCAGCCACCAAGAGCATTTTGTGCTCTTTGCCATGTTTCTCATTATAAATGATTAAATCAGCATTCTGAGTCATCTAGCAGTCCCTCGTGAGCTTGCTTAACATATTGTCCTTCCTGTGTTCAATGAACCCTTGATAACAGTGATAAAACTGAGTGACTGATTAAAATAGCTCCTGGTGTTTGTTTTCCAGGACATTTCTTTCCCTGCTTGTCATATTATTTCCTTCTTCCTCTTTCCCTTGAGACATTAGGTAGTGTGGCCACCAAGGTGTGTCTGAGGTGGTGGTGGTTTAGTTGCTAAGTCAGGTCCGACTCTGACCCCATGAACTGTAGCCTGCCAGGCTCCTCTGTCCATGGGATATCCCAGGCAAGAATACTGGAGAGGGTTGCTGTTTCCTTCGGGGTATCTTCCTGATCCAGGGATCGAACCTTGGTTTCCTGCTTGCTTCCCTAAGCCACTAAGAAAGCCCATGTCTGAGGTGGTACTGTTTGCTCTGAGGCTTAAACGAGACAGGCGTGTGAAGACACTTTGGGAGAAGGGTATTTTAGACTGAAAGAATAGAAAGCACCAAAGCCTTGAACAGGAACAGGTTTAGGAAGAGTGAGGAGCAGAGTGGGTGGGGGAAGAGTGGTCTGAGAGGAGGTGAGGGGGATTCGCAGCTAAGCCTTGAGAGCCCAGAGCCCATGCTGTGGAAATGGGTTTTGTTCTAGGGGCTCAAGGTCACATCATGCCTAGTGAATGGAAGAGTCAGAATTCAAACATCTTGTCAGCCTCCAAAATCAGATCTCTCACCTTCTGCCAGGATGATACCCACCACACAGGCTTGTTGTGCGGGTCACCTAAGTAAACTTGGAAAGCCCCAGCCCGTGCCTGGCATAGTACAGACATGGGACCTGTGTTCCCTTCCTCCTGGTTTTCCTATGAAGATTCAGTCCTGTCACCTGGTCACTATGATTTGTTATTCTCAGGTATTGTTTTTTGCCTCTTAGTTCACTTGAATATCTTCCCTGGTGGTTCAGATGGTAAAGAGTCTGCCTGCAGTGTGGGAGACCCGGTTCCATCCAGGGAAGACCCCCTGGAGAAGGAAATGGAAACCCACTCCAGTTTTCTTGGAGCCTGGAGAATCCCAAGGACTCGGGATCCTGGCTGGCTACAGTCCATGTGGTCACAAAGAGTCAAACACGACTGAGCGACTTCAATTCTTTCTTTCTGTTCTTTCACTTGAATATCAGTACAACCATACCCACTTTCTATTGATTCTGTTGACTGATATGTCTTTACTCGTATTTTTAGTCTTTTGGTACCATCTTGGCCCTGGGTCCTTGGTCCTAGCCCCTGGGTCTTAATGTTATTCTAAATTTCTATCTAGCCCAGAATCCAACCTTGACCTCCAGGTTTGACTGTCCAGCAGCCTGCAGCACTTCTCTTGAATACCCAGGCGACATCTCAAGCTCAGTAATGAAAGCTGATCTCTTGATCTCTCCCTTCCTCTAGTCACCTGTTCCGGCCCGCACCCCATCTCCACCCTCTCCATGTCTGTAAATGCCACTGCAGGGCCTGGTTCCCGAAGCTGAGTCACTACCAGTTCTTCCTTTTCCCTCAGTCTTCACAGTCAGCATGTCAACAGGCCCTGTCGGTTCTGTCTTTAAAACATGACCCATATCCTCTACTCCTCCTAACTCTGTTGCCATCTGTGTTGTCTAGTCACCTCACTGCTCACTTGGCCACCAGAGTGGCCTCCACAGTGGTCTCTGCTTCCCCTCTGCTCCCCTACAATCCATTTTCCACATAACAGAAAAAAGTTTATCAGACAGTCCTGGACTTCCTGGGTTCAATCCTTGGTCAGAGAAGTTCCACATGCTGTGTGGTGTGGCCAAAAAGATAAAATACCAAATGATCCTTCTGTTTAGAACCTACCAGCGATTTCTTACTCCATTTAGAATAGAATCCAAGTTCCTGTCCATGATGCATAAGGCCCTGCAGCTAATCTGGCCTCCACCTTCCTCTNACCGGCGTCTCGCGCACCTGGTACTCGGCCAGCAGCTCCTTGGACAGGCGACTGCCCGAACCTCCCATCGCTGCCGCTCTCACACAGCTCCGCCAACTTGTCTCGGGACGCTGGCAACTTTCTCACTTCCGCCCTCGGGCCGCGTCACCAACCGGTGCCCGCGGCAACCGCTCCTGGGGCCACCGCCCCCCGGGCCCGCCCCCTCCTTAAGGCTCCCAGGCGTTCCCAGCCCGGTTCTGCCGGTTGGCTCCCGGCTCCGGGCGGTCCCTGGCGAGCTGGAGGCGGGGCCCGGGGCGGGGCCTGACGCTCCGGGGCGGGGCCCAGGCCTCACGGCCCCGCCTCCACGGTGGGCGGGCCGGGCCGGGCAGTCTTCGTGCGCTGGCGTGCAGGCCGCGCATGCGTAGAGGGCGCCACGACACCGCGTTGGCCCCGGTAGGAGTTTGGGGGAAGTCGCGCGGTGTGTCCGCCTCACCTGCAGTAGGTGTCGGGGGTGGCAGCCGTGGCGGCCTTGGGCGGAGTCCGGGGAGTGTTTGGAGCCGGGAAACCTCGTGGCTCGCTGAGTGGCCCGTGGCGGTCGGCTGCCATCTCTGCCCAGCGAGGGCTTTTCCACCCGGACGTTGCCATTCGTCACCTGCCGTACTAGTTGCAACCCTCGCGCCACGTCTGCAGAAGTAACCATAACCTTGCTGCCTGCTGAGGCTGTTTATTGAGGGCCCACAGAGTCCCAAGCGCTGTGCATAATTAGCTTCAATTCTTAAATCTTAGCAAGGTGAGTTACTGTTTTCCAAAGGGGGAAATACAAAGCCTCACTGGAGTTCAGTGACTTATCTGTGTGTGTGTGGATGTGTATGTGTGGGTTTAGTCGTGNTCCCAAGCGCTGTGCATAATTAGCTTCAATTCTTAAATCTTAGCAAGGTGAGTTACTGTTTTCCAAAGGGGGAAATACAAAGCCTCACTGGAGTTCAGTGACTTATCTGTGTGTGTGTGGATGTGTATGTGTGGGTTTAGTCGTGTCCGACTCTGCGGCCCCTTGGACTGTAGCCTGCCAGGCTCCTCTGTCCATGGGGATTTTCTAGGCAAGAATACTGGAGTGGGTTACCATACCCTCCTCCAGGGGATCTTCCAGCCTAGGTATGGAACCCACCAAGTCTAGAGACTTGTCTAGACTCGAGCTTTTAAAAAGCCGTGGCTCCATTCTAAGGCTCTTTTCAAGGATCCCCACTGCTGTACTCTCCCCAGCCTGCATGCTGCTCCCACACTGCATACTGGGGGAGTAGGAATTGAAACTGAACTATTTGCTCTTGTCCCCTCTCAACCTCTAAGACAATGCTTGACATACGCATGGTATGCTCTCAGTTTGAATTGGATGCATGCATGAATGAGTATTCCGAAAGCTAGGGGTTACAAGCTACCGAGTGGAGGAGGTAGTGAGATTCGTTATTTTTTATTGTTGTTTTCTACTTTAATACGGTATAACAGACAAAATATAGTTCTTGATTCTTTTAATTCACCCACTAGCTGATCTTTGTAAAGCCTAAATATGAGCATGTCACTCTGTTTAAAACCATTAAGGAATTAAATACCCAAACCAACCCCCTGTAATTCGACTTCAACCTCTCTTTCTCTCTCTGCCAGTCTCCTCAGGCTTTCTGGGTTTCAGCCATTATGGGTTCTCCGTTCCTCCTCCATCTTATCCTCAGGGAATCCTTTCCTGATTTCCTAGACTAGATTAAGAATCTGTATTACACTCACAGAGGATCCAGTGCTTTCCTTGACAGCGTCTGTCATGTTGGCCATCCATATTTATAGGTGTGATGATTAGATTAATGTCTTTTTCTCCTCCTAGACTGCAAGCTCCCTGAGGAGCAGTGGGAATCAAGATTTTCAGACACGAGGTGGGGCATTTGTTGAGTGAATGCTTTTGCTGAGTAACTAATTTTCCCAGCACTCAATAATGATAAGGTGATCGTCGGAGAATGACTCGTTGTATTAACCTGTGAGTCCCACCACTGTGGAAATATTACCTTCCAGGAAGTAGAGGCTGCAGAGCAGTGGGAACACCAAAGCCAGTCAAAGCGACTGGAGTGTAGTCTCTTGACAACAGACTCCTGTCCAAGAAAGAGTTGGTCTTCAGTTAATAAAAGGCAACAAACAAGAATCCGCCTGCAATGCAGTAGATCCAGGTTTGATTTCTGCATAGGATGATCCCCCGGAGAAGGGATAGGCTACTCACTCCAGTATTCTTGGGGTACCCTGGTGACTCAGCTGGTAAAGAATCTGCCTGCAATGCAGGAGACGTGGGTTCGAGCCCTGGGTTGGGTAGATCCCCTGGAGAAGGGAACGGCTATCCACTCCAGTATTCTGGCCTGGAGAATTCCATGGACTGGATAGTCCATGGGTTCAAAAGTTGCACTTTATTTAAATGAACAGAAAGCTGTCATGGTGTCTCCTATGCTAGGCTAAGAATACAGAACACCAACCAGTGAGTGCACATCCTTGGACTTCAGGGTGAAACTGCATCTTTTCATGGTGAAGGTGTGGGACTTGACACTGCCATCATAGTGGCCAGCTGTGATGTAGATGGCTCAGCCACCTCCCTTTACGTTGACCAATCTTTTGATTATAATTTTGCTTCCTGGTAAATTTTTTTTTTTTTTGGTGGAAACAGACTTTATTTATTTATTTATTTACTTTATTTTACTACTTCCTGGTAAATTTTTGTACAGAGGAAGGCCTATAGCAACCAGCCACCAAGAGCATTTTGTGCTCTTTGCCATGTTTCTCATTATAAATGATTAAATCAGCATTCTGAGTCATCTAGCAGTCCCTCGNGTGGAAACAGACTTTATTTATTTATTTATTTACTTTATTTTACTACTTCCTGGTAAATTTTTGTACAGAGGAAGGCCTATAGCAACCAGCCACCAAGAGCATTTTGTGCTCTTTGCCATGTTTCTCATTATAAATGATTAAATCAGCATTCTGAGTCATCTAGCAGTCCCTCGTGAGCTTGCTTAACATATTGTCCTTCCTGTGTTCAATGAACCCTTGATAACAGTGATAAAACTGAGTGACTGATTAAAATAGCTCCTGGTGTTTGTTTTCCAGGACATTTCTTTCCCTGCTTGTCATATTATTTCCTTCTTCCTCTTTCCCTTGAGACATTAGGTAGTGTGGCCACCAAGGTGTGTCTGAGGTGGTGGTGGTTTAGTTGCTAAGTCAGGTCCGACTCTGTGACCCCATGAACTGTAGCCTGCCAGGCTCCTCTGTCCATGGGATATCCCAGGCAAGAATACTGGAGAGGGTTGCTGTTTCCTTCGGCGGATCTTCCTGATCCAGGGATCGAACCTTGGTTTCCTGCTTGCTTCCCTAAGCCACTAAGAAAGCCCATGTCTGAGGTGGTACTGTTTGCTCTGAGGCTTAAACGAGACAGGCGTGTGAAGACACTTTGGGAGAAGGGTATTTTAGACTGAAAGAATAGAAAGCACCAAAGCCTTGAACAGGAACAGGTTTAGGAAGAGTGAGGAGCAGAGTGGGTGGGGGAAGAGTGGTCTGAGAGGAGGTGAGGGGGATTCGCAGCTAAGCCTTGAGAGCCCAGAGCCCATGCTGTGGAAATGGGTTTTGTTCTAGGGGCTCAAGGTCACATCATGCCTAGTGAATGGAAGAGTCAGAATTCAAACATCTTGTCAGCCTCCAAAATCAGATCTCTCACCTTCTGCCAGGATGATACCCACCACACAGGCTTGTTGTGCGGGTCACCTAAGTAAACTTGGAAAGCCCCAGCCCGTGCCTGGCATAGTACAGACATGGGACCTGTGTTCCCTTCCTCCTGGTTTTCCTATGAAGATTCAGTCCTGTCACCTGGTCACTATGATTTGTTATTCTCAGGTATTGTTTTTTGCCTCTTAGTTCACTTGAATATCTTCCCTGGTGGTTCAGATGGTAAAGAGTCTGCCTGCAGTGTGGGAGACCCGGTTCCATCCAGGGAAGACCCCCTGGAGAAGGAAATGGAAACCCACTCCAGTTTTCTTGGAGCCTGGAGAATCCCAAGGACTCGGGATCCTGGCTGGCTACAGTCCATGTGGTCACAAAGAGTCAAACACGACTGAGCGACTTCAATTCTTTCTTTCTGTTCTTTCACTTGAATATCAGTACAACCATACCCACTTTCTATTGATTCTGTTGACTGATATGTCTTTACTCGTATTTTTAGTCTTTTGGTACCATCTTGGCCCTGGGTCCTTGGTCCTAGCCCCTGGGTCTTAATGTTATTCTAAATTTCTGTCTAGCCCAGAATCCAACCTTGACCTCCAGGTTTGACTGTCCAGCAGCCTGCAGCACTTCTCTTGAATACCCAGGCGACGTCTCAAGCTCAGTAATGAAAGCTGATCTCTTGATCTCTCCCTTCCTCTAGTCACCTGTTCCGGCCCACACCCCATCTCCACCCTCTCCATGTCTGTAAATGCCACTGCAGGGCCTGGTTCCCGAAGCTGAGTCACTACCAGTTCTTCCTTTTCCCTCAGTCTTCACAGTCAGCATGTCAACAGGCCCTGTCGGTTCTGTCTTTAAAACATGACCCATATCCTCTACTCCTCCTAACTCTGTTGCCATCTGTGTTGTCTAGTCACCTCACTGCTCACTTGGCCACCAGAGTGGCCTCCACAGTGGTCTCTGCTTCCCCTCTGCTCCCCTACAATCCATTTTCCACATAACAGAAAAAAGTTTATCAGACAGTCCTGGACTTCCTGGGTTCAATCCTTGGTCAGAGAAGTTCCACATGCTGTGTGGTGTGGCCAAAAAAATAAAATACCAAATGATCCTTCTGTTTAGAACCTACCAGCGATTTCTTACTCCATTTAGAATAGAATCCAAGTTCCTGTCCATGATGCATAAGGCCCTGCAGCTAATCTGGCCTCCACCTTCCTCTCCAGCTTCTCTGGTGGCAGAGGGGTCCTCTCCCCTTTGCCGGCCATACCCTAGTAACATTGCCTCCTTTCTGTTCCTAGAACAGGCCAACCAGCTGCCTATAAGACTTGTGGCCTTGGACTTCTGGTTTCTTTTGCCTGGAGAACACTTAGCAAAACACTTAGCCTCTTCTTATCCTTCCTGTCTTAGCTCAGCTGTCACATCCCTCTTAGAGAAGTGGGATGCCCTGATCCCACCGCTTAGTCACCCCCTGTTTTATGACTTGTTTCCCACAGAATGCTGTCACCACAGGTAGTTAATGTTTTTCTTTTGCTTATCATCTAACTTCATCCCAGGATGTAAGTTCCATAAGGATATGGACTTGGTTCTCCTTATTTGCTGCCATGTCTTCATTGCCTCATACACAGCAGTTACTTCCTAAATACTTTGATTTTTGTGGCTCAGCAGAACATGGACCAGGGTACACAGAAGCGGTGGCCCTAGAATGTCAACAGTGGGGTTGAAGTGGGTTGATTCTGAATGAATGAATGAGAGACACTTAAGTGAATGTTGTTGAGCTGCTCAATCGTGTCCGACTCTGTGGACCGCAGCATGCCAGGCTTCCCTGACCTTCACTATCTCCTGGAGTTTTTTTAAATGCATGTCCATTGAGTCAGCGATGCCATCCTACTTAGGTTTAATTCAGCAAATTGTTGGATTTCTTAAATCTATTTTGAGAATCACTTAAATTGTTTTGAATTGTGGCAAAATACACATAACATGAAATTTACCATCCTGACATTTAAAAAATTCGGTTAAAAAAAAATGTAGCATAAACTTTAAAACCTTAACCATTTCCAAGTGTATAGTTCAGTAGTATTAACTATGTTCACATTATTTGGTAGCCCAGTCTCCANAATACACATAACATGAAATTTACCATCCTGACATTTAAAAAATTCGGTTAAAAAAAATGTAGCATAAACTTTAAAACCTTAACCATTTCCAAGTGTATAGTTCAGTAGTATTAACTATGTTCACATTATTTGGTAGCCCAGTCTCCAGAACTTTTTTCTTCTTGCAAAACTGAAGCTCTGCGCCCATTAAACAGGAAACAGTTTCTCATTTCCCCCTCCCTCCAACCCTTGGGAACCACCATTCTACTTTCTGTCTCTATGAATTTGAGCATTTTTTTAAAAAGTTTATTTATTTGGTTGCACTGTGTCTTAGTTGTGGCATGTGGGATCTAGTTCCCCACCCAGGGATCCAGCCTGGGCATCCTGCATTGGGAGTGCAGTGTTGCAGCCACTAGACCACCAGGGAAATCCCAGAATTTGAGCACTTTAGGTACTTTATATAAGTGAAATCGTAAATAACTTGTCCTTTGGTGACTGGCTTATTTCAGTTAGCATAAAGTCCTCAAGGTTCATCCATGTTGTAGCCTGTGTTGGCATTGCCTTCTTTTTAAGCCTGAATAACATTCCATTGCCTGTATAGGCCACCTCTTGTTTATCCATGTATCTATTGATGGATACTTAAGTTGCTTCCACCTCTTGGCTACTGTGAATAATACTGTTCTGAACATGGAGGTATAAATAACTCTTTGAAACCCTGCTTTCAGTTCTTTTGAGTATACCCCCAGAAGTGGAACTGCTGCATCACATAGTAATTTTATTTTTATTTTTTTGAGGAGCTGCTCTGCTGTTTTCCATAGCAACTGTATCACTTCACATTCCCACCAATAGTGCCTAAGGGGTCCAATTTCTGCATATCCTTGCCAACACCTACCTGTTATTTTCTGTTTTTGACAGTAGCCATCCTGAAGAATGTCAAGTGGTATCTTATTGTGATTTTGATTTTATTTTCTTACTTAGTGATATTCAGCATCTTTTCATTCTGGCACCTTGTACCCCCTTCCCCAGCAATATGCTCGGCCTAGGTTCCAGAGGCAGCTGGAAGGAAGCAGCTATGGGCTCATTCAAGTTCTGTTTGCCCAAATCCAGAAGCCCTAGGAAAGTCCTGTCTGAGTCTTGACCCCCGACCCCTGCAGTGGCTGGAGTCGGTACTGGTGCACACCCCCACTCCCTCGATGTGGGTAGTGCTGTGAATNAGACTCACTTTTAGTAGAATAAGACTTTATATTTTACTTATGCTTAGTAAATTATGCATAAATTTTTATGCTTAGTAAATTAAGTATAAAATTTAAACTCAAGTTTTAAAAAAATGTTTATTGTGGTAAAAAATGCAAAAGTTTTACCATCTTAGCCATCTCTAAGTGTGCAGTTCATTCTTGTTACCATCTTAAACATGTCTGAGCATACAGTTTGGCAGCATTAAGTATATTCACATTATTGTGTTGCCAATCTCTGGAATATTTTTACCTTACAAAACTGAAACTCTATACCCATTAAACTCAGCTTGACTTTAAACAAAACATTGTTTTGTTTGTTTTTCTGTTTTATTAATGTAAAGTTTCTGGACCAGCAGAGCTGAGGGTACCCAAGCTTGTGCTGAGGCGACTCAACTGAGGTAAGCTTTCTTCTGAAGTCCCCTGTGGACCAACAGCAGGTCATGTCCCTGACCCCTGGGGTCTCCTGGGCTTCAGGGACCCAGTGGAGATGAAGCCTGACACCTGTTTCCACCTTAAAGAATTGGCTCTGGGCACTCATGATTGGCCATCCTCACCCAGGGGGTTGTGTGCATGGCCATTTGGAATTACTACACAATAGTGGACAAGCTCTTCCCATAAAAGGAGTAGTAAGCTTTGAAGCCACCACTCTCAGGCACTGGAACACTGGGGCAGTTTTCTGGGGGTCAGTTTGCCAGACTGTGTATTGAAAGCCTGAGCCATGAGCCTCTTCTGAACCCATGGTCAACTAAGATTTTATTTTAAATGCAAATAAAAGTATCTGCAAAGATAGATAAACAGGATGTCCATCACAACATTGTATATGGTAGTAAGAAGTCAGAAAAACCTAAATGTATGAGTTAAAGATCGGTTAAAAAAAAAACAAGTTCCAGGACTTCCCTGGTAGTCCAGTGGTTAAGACTGTGCTCCCAGTGCAAGGGGCATGGGTTTGATCCCTGGTTGGGGAACTAAGATTCTGCATGCCTCATGGCATGGCCAAAAAAAAAAAAATCAAGGTCTATCTACATACGAATATGAGGCTATGTATATAAATTGTGATTTTTCCCTGGGCATTGGAATAAGTGTTGTAATTTATCTGTATTTCTTCTCTCCATTAAGAAAGTTTATTCATTATGTGTAATTTTTTAGAAAGAGAAAGAATTTTATTTATATCTTTAATTCAGCAAAAATGTATGCTAACCTGCAGGTGATAGGATTGTGAGTGATTTCTGTGTTTTCAAAATATTTTACGAAAAGCATATATTACTTTTGTAATCAGAAGAAAGAGTAAAGTTTATTTAAAAATTAAAATAGGGGAGTTCCCTGGTGGGCTAGTGGTTAGGATTCTGGGCTTTCACCACCATGGCCCAGGTTCAGTCCCTGCTCGAGGAACTGATCCTGCCAGCTGAGTGGCGCAGCCAAATAAATTAATAAATAAAACAAATAAAAATCTCACATGCCACAACTAAAGATCCTGCATGCCACAACTAAGATGGAAAACCACTTGTGCTGCAACTAGGACCCCACACAGCCAAATAAGTAAATAAAAATACTTTGTGTGTGTGTGTTAGTCGCTCAGTTGTGTCTGACTCTTTGCCACCCCATGGACTGTAGTCCACCAGGCTCTCCTGTCCATGGAATTCTCAGGCAAGAATACTGGAGTGGGTTGCCATTTGCTGCTCCAAGATATCTTCCTGCCCCAGGGATGGAACCCAGGTCTCCTGCATTGCAGGCAGATTCTTTACCATCTGAGCCACCAGGGAAACCCCCAAAAAAGGTTTAAAAAAATAAAAATAGATAAGTAAAATGTAGTGAGTTTATTATTGAAAAGTAAAACCTTTAGAAATGGGATGGCAGCATGTATTTTTCACCTTACGATTGTTTCAGGTCAGCCCCATGGCTTTTCCACATGCTTCAGATGCAACTTCCTATCTGCTGCCTCCAAACAAGGAGGACTGGGAACGGCAGGGCATTCCTGACTTTGTCTACGGGCAGGAGGAACTCGTGATGGAAGGGGTTCAGTGGCCAAGGGGCGCGCTCAGCCTCCTGAACACGTTGCCACTGTCTCGCTTTGACTCTGCCCTCTGCTCAGCCTGGAGGCAGCGGATGGAGCTGGGGCTGTTCCGCTACCCGCTGGGGGAACTGCCGACCCAAACCCTCCCTGGGACCATGGGTTTTGTGGCTCAGCTGAACGTGGAGCGAGGTGTGCAGAGAAGGTGCCCCCAGAACATCGAGAGCTTGAGGCAGGAGTTTGACCCTGAACAGTTTAACTTCAACCAGATCCGGCCAGGAGAGGTCCTTTTTCGTCTGCACCGGAAGCAGGATTGCCCCGGCACTGTCCAGCAAGAGGACATCCTGGTGGTGATCAATGTCAGCCCCTTGGAGTGGGGCCACGTGCTGCTGGTGCCCGAACCTGCCCGAGGGCTCCCCCAGCGCCTGCTGCCTGGGGCGCTGCGGGCTGGGGTAGAGGCTGTACTGCTGAGCTCACACCCAGGCTTCCGCGTGGGCTTCAACAGCCTGGGTGGCCTGGCCTCGGTGAACCACCTCCACCTGCATGGCTACTACCTGGCCCACCGACTGCCTGTGGAGGGGGCCCCCAGTGAACCCCTGGACCCTCGGGGCCGTCTGCATGTGCTCCAGGCCCTCCCAGCTCCTGGCTTCCTCTTTTACACCAGTAGGCCAGGGCCTGACTTGGAAGCCTTGATAAGCAGGGTGTGTCGGGCCACTGACTACCTGACTGACTGTGAGATTGCGCATAACTTGTTTGTCACCCGGGGGGCCCCACCTGGAAAGACATCATCTTCCTCAGCTCTCTCTGGTGTCCGGGTCATTCTGTGGCCCCGGAAGCCCAGCTTTGGGATAAAGGAAGGTGAGGCATTCAACGTTGCCCTCTGTGAGCTGGCTGGGCACCTCCCGGTCAAAACGGCCCAAGACTTCAGCAGCCTGACAGAGGCGGCAGCTCTGGCCCTCATCAGAGAATGTCTGCTGCCCCCAGCCCAGGCAGNTCATTTAATATATTCTGAAGATCTTTCAACGTCCCAAGAGAGAGCTCCTCATTCTGTTTTGTAGCTGCTTAATAAATCGTAGTTTATATTACTGGTGTTTTATGGTGGGCATTTGAATTGTTCCCACTCACTGTAAAAAATAGTGCTCTAGTGTGTACCCATCAATGTACATATCTGCCAGAAGCATTAGACACATTCTCAGAAGTAGGGTTGCTGAAGCCACAGGTAAATGAATTTGCATTTTGATAAGAATTGCTAAATAGTCTTACAAAGGTCATGTTCCATTTTTCATTCTCACCAGAATAATTCTGGAGTTGAGACTTAGAATAAGGGGGATTTTATAGAGATGATCAAGATTTCATGAGCCTACAACTTTCTTCTGTCAGCTTCCTCTCTTGTCTTGAAAGCCAGCATTTTTAACCCTTCCATCTTCTTACCTGTCACCTCCCCTTTGGGGATCATTAAATAATAGTTTTATTTCAGAGGAAAATCAGGCCATTAGGTAAAAAGTTATTAAAGCTTCTTGGACTCCTGCTTACCTTTCACTTTCAGTCTTGTACTCTGTTCACATCACTGGGGAAGTGGCAGTCCTTCACTTGTCTAGGACCAGTCCTCTGGGTGCTCTACGTCAAATCCCTCCCTAATTCCTCAGGTACCTTTTTCTGTCAACTTTTCCGTGTTGTGCGCTGGGCCCAGTCTACCTAAACAACCAGTGCTGTGGCTGGACCAGCTGTGGTGTCCTAAGATTACAACATGCCCTTCAGTGACCTCAGCTTTGGCTGGGGGTGGGTGGAACTTTATTACTTACAGGACCTGAAAATTACACAGCCCACCTGAGGCCGCACAGCAAGGCCATGGCTAGAGAGTTGCAAGGGCCTAAAGTTCTGCTTTTACTGGGTTTGAACTCTAGGGCCTGAGTTTTTTTTTTTGGAGGGGGGTTAGCGTTATGAGAGCTCACTCTTTATTGGCGAATTCAATGGGAATTTAAAGCACAGGAAGAGAAAAAACGAGTGGCCCAAGTGGTTAATTATTGAAGTCAACCATGATCTCTAAAACAAAGGCGCCTCATTGGGGTGGCTGGAGCCTGGCTTTTTATCTAGTTGTGTGGCTGGCAGTGTGTTTATTGAAGACAGCCATGTTCAAAGTGGGTGTCTTGGCAAGCAAAGCTTAAGTCAGTCGCTTGGATTACAAAAAAAAAAAAGGAAACCCAGCTGTCAAGGTTACTCTACACTCCCTCCTCCTCTAGTTCTCTCTTGGCTCCCTGCTCTCCTTTTTGTTTGTTTGTTTCATCATGACAATGAAACTGCTCACAAATAAACCAGTGACTTCCTAAGTGCTAGGCATAAATGACTCAACACTTCAGCTTATCTGATACTTCTCAGCATTTGACCTTGTCTGCATTCTTGAAATTCTCCCTTGACCCTGACAGGTTATTATTGTTCATTAATATACAGATTATAGTTCAAGGAATCTAGTTGATGACAGCACCCTGTTTCACTATCACTGGGTTGAGCTTTGAAATTTTGAGCAATGAAAATGTGCTCATGGCGTTCTGCTGCTTAAAATTCTTCGTTGCTTCGCTGTTGTTCTGAGATAAACTCCAGCATCCCTAAACGAGACATGGTCTTGACCCAGGGGACCACTCACCTCTCTTTGTAGGACTGGTTTTCTGTTTCCTCTCTGGGCTTCCTTTCTTCCTCTGATACCTTAAGTATTGTAGGTTTTTACAGTTGTGCCCTGGGTCTTTTATCTCATTTTGCATATTTCCCTGCCTGATGCCAGGTGGCTTCAACCACTCCTGCTGTTGGCTTATGACTTCCAGTTCTTTCCTGTCCAGGCCATGTTCTTCTGAACTCTGTCGTCAGTTGTGCACTAGACATCACTGTTTGGCTGTTACACAAGTTCCTCAAACTCAACATGTACAAAATAGAATTTATCATTGTTCCCTGACAGTTTCATTCTTCTATTTTTGCTATATCCCTGAATGTTCCCACCAACCACCTACTCAAAAACCTACCTCTCAACCTATTTCTTAACCCAGTATTTAGTTCCTTACCAAGTATACCTATTTGGCCTTCTTAAAGTATTTCTCAAGTCTCTCTCCTCTTCTGCTCTCATTGCCCCTGCCTGAGTTCAGACTGCCTGAATTCCTGACAGCCTCTTGCCTGATCTTTCCACCTCTGGTCTTGTGCCAAAATTTACTGTTAATGAACCAGGTAACTGAACCACGTTCGTTTACCTGATGCACAGCAAGCCAGTGCTGAAACTTTGAGGTCTGCAGCAGAGAAAGGGTTTATTCACAGGCAGCCAAGCAAGGAGACTTGAGAACAAATCCCAAATTGGCATTCTTGAAGGAGAGGGTTAGAGTATTTATGGGGTAAAGAAGCAACAAGGGGGACTTCCTGGTGATCTGGTGGCTAAGACTCCACGCTCCCAATGCAGAGAACCCGCGTCCAATTCCTGGTTGGGGAACTAGATTCTGCGTGGCACAACTAAGACCCAGGGTAGTCAAATAAATAAATATTAAAAAAAGAGAAGCAGGGTGGTTTGAAGCTTCAGGAAGAGTTCTTGATGGTTAGAAAAAGGTGAAGTAATTGGAGCTCTGAACAGGGGTGTCTTGAGTTATGTGGTTCTTCATGGGATGCACGTTCAGAAAATGATGGGCAGCATTAGCATGTTCTCAGGATGGAGATTTTGGCCCTTGGCAATGAAAGGGCATTCATTGGACACTTATACAGGCCCAGTTGAATGGTCATGGGTCTCCACTGGCTTGAGCTGGGCAAAACTAGCCCCATGCCTGAACAGCAACTTAACTGTCACTACACTGGCCCCTGCTCAGAAGTGTTGTCTACAGGGGCAGTTAAAGGAATCATGTGAGATACTGTCTAGGCTGTGAAGCTGGGAGGGTATGCACTTTGCAGGAACAGTTAGTGCATGCTTGATGAGTGAAAGCAAGTTACAGGTTATTGTTCATTAATATACAGATTATAGTTCAAGGATACTAATTGATGACTGCACCCTTTTGCACTTTGAGCTTCAAAATGAAAATTTGCTCATGGTGTTCCGCTGCTTAAAATTTTTTCTTTGTTCACTGTTGCTCTGAGATAAACTCCAGAATCCCTAAACAAGGCATGGCCTTGCTCCCTCTCCGACTGTCACACAGATAGAGCTCTTCCCAACAAAGGGGATGTGCTTCTTTGAATTTCACCTGCTGCCTGCTCTGCCATCAGTTCCTTTGACCCCCTGTTCCTCTCCTCCCCTCTCCCAGCTTCTTAAAACTGCTCATGTTTTCAGACCAGCTCTAGGGTAGACTTCCTGAAGAATTCTTAGGCTGCCCCACAGATGTGGTGCTAGCCTGTCCCTGCCTCACCCTCCCGGGTTCTCTGATAGCATCCTCTGCTGAGATCCTTCTCATAGTGTTGCTGGTTTTCTTGGGTGTTAATACATTTGTCTCCACCACCAGATTGTATGTTTGTTTGTTTGTTTTTTAATGAATGTCTATTTAGGGATAGGCCCTGGGCTGGATATTTATTATACAATCAATAATCAATTTATTAATAGCCAATTTAATAATCAAGTTGTTATTCAATCAATGCAGCAGTCCTTTTTTGCTTTTGTTTTTTAGCTGCATAGTGGGGCTTGCAGGATCTTACTTCCCTAACCAGGGATCAAACCTGCCTGCTTGGGTCTTCCAGCTCCCTGCATTGGAAGCATGGAGTCTTCATCACTGTACTGTCAGGCATGTCTGGATTGTATGTTCTTTGAAGGGAAAGACTGTCTTGCATCCCCTGGATCTTACTGGGGCCTGTCATGCAGTGAGAGGAATCTAGTTGACATTAAATGACTAAAAGTAGTTGGGTGTTGCTGTCAGCACAGAAGAATTGGCTGCAGACATTTAGTGGTGCAAGACAGAGACCGCGTTTGCAGTTTTTCCAAGCCTTCTTTTCATGTATTAATCACTAGTGTTACATAATCTGTTAACTGTTCTGATAGGTGATGTCTTCACAGATGGAAAATCTGCTTCTTTTTTTCACAGGTATTTACACAGGGAATTTGCAGAGTCTTGGTCAGTTCCCAGACTGGCTGAAGGCTTTGATGTCAGCACTGATGTGATCCGAAGGGTTTTAAAAAGCAAGTTCGTACCCACATTGGAACAGAAACTGAAGCAGGATCAAAAAGTCCTTAAGAAAATCGGACTTGCCCGTTCGCTCCCAGGCCTTGGAGATTCCTCTAAACCGCTTTCTGCAGGCCAGTCTGTTTCAGGTTCTTTGCTGATGCCTGGGGATGAAGCCTCATCCAGAGGCCATGGTCACAGCACAGCTTTGAAAGCGATTGAATTGAACACTCAGAGTACAAATATAACGAGACAGACTGAAAGGAATAAAGGAGTCCAGGGCCTGGAGGAGGGGAAGAACTTTGTGCCTGTTGCTGCAGATCACCCTGCCGGCACTTGTAGGGGCTCCAGAGGAATCAACAGTGATGGATTACCCAGTGACAAGAGGCTGGAAGAGCTGAAGATAGGGGAGGTAGGTGACCAGATCTTCAGCAAGAGAGTCATGCAGAGGGGACGAGAGTTCTTTGACAGCAATGGGAACTTCCTGTACAGGATCTGAGCCGGAGATGTGCCACGTGACACGCAGCTGGGCGAGTATATTTGGTTCTGCCTGGATTTCTGTGTGCGGATTTCCACCTTGGAAGTAGGGGGAACGATGAGCCTGGAATGTGGGATGAAAGGTTTGAATCTGACAAAGGGCAGAGGACTTCACAGGGCAGATGTGTCTGGGAGCAGGGCAGTGACCCGCCAGGTAGAGTCCAGCTTCCTGGAGCACAGCCCCTGCTCTCAGCACATGCATCTTCAGGATTCACCCTTCTCCCCTGGGCTGTCTGTGTGTTAAAAAATCTGTATGCATGTGTTGTTACAAGTTTCTGTGATACTTGCAGTATATTTGTGAGGAGAGTAAGTTTGCCTTCTCACCTCAGTTACTTCTTGATTAATGAACACTTAACAGTTCTGGAACTGCTTAGTCAATTGGTTGTCTTCATTATGTGCAAAATAAAGCAAAATGAAGCAGTCTGTTTTGATTGGTGCTCTGTGGGATTGGGAGGGTTTGTTTACCTGGAAAGGGAAGGGAAGAAAAACAGAGCCTCTAAATGTTGGGAGAGAAATGTGGCCAGAGGTATTGCCAGCAGAGGGCTCTGTGCTGATCAGCTCTGCTTAGTTACAGACTTTGACACAAAAAACTGGACATTAGGCCTCCCCTAAATACCCTAAACACTATAAGTCTAAAGTCTCTCTTATAGTTGCTGGGGCCCTGAAGATCGGGGTGTGGGGTCTGTCCAAACACAATGAATACAGGGCAGGCACAGGCTTTACAGGCTCTCAACATAATCTCCAGCCACTTCCAAAAGCTTAAATAGAATCTTATTTTGCAGTTTTTATCAGATTTTTACAAGGCTCTTGTGATCTAGACAAGAACAAATAATAGATGACTTTTACAAATTTGGTATCCAGGGTGTTTGGATACCATGCAGCTGTGAGAGGGACAGCACAGCTCTGGGACTTGAACCCAGGTCTCACTCTTTAAGTCTTCTTAAATTCTTGGAATCCAGCATTGCCTGACATGATTTCTGTTAACTCGCTGATTCTTTTAGAAATATTTGATGAATATAATCACCGGAAAGTGATTATCAAAAGACAGAGACATATCCAAGCAACATAAGAGTCCAGTGGTAGTTCTCAACAATGTCTCACTTTAACAATTTACCAGCAAAAATAGGCTGGTCGGAATTTAAATGTATGCAGAATGTTTTTCTAATAGGGACGTAGATATCCCAACCCTGTCATTCATGTATCTTGTTGCTATTTCAGATGTCATTAATAGCAATTATAATATCACTGATTGCTGTTAACTGGAGCATTCACTCGGTATAAGGGTGCAAGGCCCTATCACATGCCCATCAAAGTTAGGGGACTCCAGGTTCTAGTAATAGGGCAGTGGACACACAAGGCCCTTGTCACTGCTCTGTCACTTTCAAGTAATTTACAAACATAAGTATTTTTATGATTTAAAAAGTTTGCCATGAGAACCTTCGAGCAGTAAGATGCTATTTGACTGCTTAAACAGGCATTTCTAACTCCTGCACATCATTTGACTACGCCCTTTCCCCAGGGGATTATGAAAAAAACAGAAGCTTTTATTACTAGCTTAGATACATTTTCAATTTACCTCATCCCCTAGAATCCTAATGCTCACTAGCTTAAATATTTTGTTCTCCGTTGTAAATGCTAATCTTAGGCTTTTGCACTTAGTTCATTGTGGCCAGATTTTCATTTGGCTGGATCCTTACCATTCAGGTCTCAGGTCAAATGTTACTTTTATAGGGCTTCCCTAATCACCCTAGTCTAAAACAACTCCCTTCATGGTCTAGCTATCCGCACACCGTTTAATTTTTCCCAGTATTTGAACTGTATTAGTAACGTATTGGAGAAGGCAATGGCAACTCACTCTAGTACTCTTGCCTGGAAAATCCCATGCATGGAGGAGCCTGGTAGGCTACAGTCCATGGGGTCCTAAAGAGTTGGACACGACTGAGCAACTTCACTTTCACTTTTCACTTTCATTCATTGAAGAAGGAAATGGCAACCCACTCCAGTATTCTCTGGAGAATCCCAGGGACAGAGGAGCCTGGTGGGCTGCTATCTATGGGATCGCACAGTGTCGGACATGACTGACGTGACTTAGCAGCAGCAGCAGTAATGTATTATTTGTCATCACCTTCCTTGCCCTATTAGCAAGTAGATCCCATAAGGGCAGGAGACCTGTGTTCATTGCTGTAGTTCCAACTGGACGTAGATTTTTTTTTGCAGAGTGGCAAGTGGTATTTTATTTTAGTTCATGTCCGCATCATTGGAAGTCCAGAGTCCTAATCACTGTACCTCCAGGGACTTCTCCTAACATAGATTTCAATATTGGTTGAGTGAATGAAAAAATGGCTCGGAAACCTTACATGTGTACTCAGTTGCTTCAGTGTCCAACTCTGCGACCCTGTAGACTGAAGCCCACCAGGCTCCTCTGTCCGTGGGGATTCTTCAGGCAAGAATACTGGAGTGGGTTGCCATGCCCTCCTCCAGGGGATCTTCCTGACCCAGGAACCCAACCCAAGCCTCTTAGGTCTCCTGCATTGGCAGGTGGGTTCTTTACCACTAGCCCCACCTGGGAAACCCAATCTATCAGCCAATTTAAAATGGCAGAAAGTCCAGCCTTTTACCTTTGCCTGTCAAGAAGGCCTACACTTCTACAGGTCGATCTGACCCTGCGCTATACAATCAGAGTCTCAGATCTTCACCCACTGGCACTGAGGTGTTGTGGATACAGTCATCTTCTCCTCCCTGGTCCCCCACTGCCCCAGCCCAAGCTGGGAGGCTGGACAGGGAATGGGGATTTCTTGGGCAGGGGTCAGAGGACTCCATGGTGCCCTATCCTCAGTCAGTCCTAGTTCTGGACACAAAGGACTTTCACATCACACTGGATGAGGGGGAGCTGCATTAGGGGGCATAGGTGGGGCATCTGTGGAGGAGGCAACAGAAGACAAGATCCCCAAGCTGGAGTGAAACAGACTGTGGGCAGAATGGACAACTCAAAGCAACTTTGGTGACAGATTCAAGAGGCTAGCAAACTTATGACAGAAGGGACTAAAGTCCCTGTGACCTGCAGGGTGTATATGTCACTCATTTGTGAAGGGCAGCTTCTTCCTTTCTGTGCAGCTGAGATTTGATCTAACCAAAACGGAGGGGGTGAGAGGAAGCTCAGTGAAAAACACTGGAGCATAACAGCTTTGTATTGTATTGTTTTTTAAGTTTTCAAATATTTGAAAGCAGAATATTGTAATGCAATGAACCCCTGTGTACCCATCACTCAGCTTCAGCATTTAACAAATGGCCAAACTTTCTTTGTTAACATGCATGCCACAACTAGAGTTCTCAGCCGCGACAAAAAAAAAAGATACCACATGCCACAGCTAAAGACCCTGCATGCCTCATCAAAGGTCAGAGACCCCACATGCTGCAACTAAGAGCCAGTGCAACCAAATAAAATTAAATATTAAAAATAGCAAGTTTGAGACATTGTATTATTTCACCTGTAAGTACTTCAGTATGTGTCTCAGAGATAGGAACTCCTTTTCAACACAAGACATATGAACCATTTTTTTTTGACATATGAACCATTTCTATACCTTAAAAGTTTTAGTAATTCCTTATTATCAGCTAATATTCTGGTTGATTTCTTTGAATTAGGATCCACACAAAGTACACATATTGAAATATTGTATTGTGTCATGTCCCAGAAGTCTTTTGAAGGTATTTCCCCTTCCACTTTCTTTTTTGTCATTTGACAGGTTATTTAACCCATAAAATTTTGTGCATTTTGGGTATGCTTGATTTTATCCTTATGATGTCTTTTATCACGCTTCCACTACCTTCTGTATTTCCTATGAACCGGCAGTTAGATTTGAGGCTTGATCAGGTTCAATTTGTACTTCCTATGCATCTCACCAGGAGATGAGTTTGCGATGTCACGATTGGCTAGTGAGTTCAGGTTTTGTCAGCCAGACCTGTCCATTATTATGTCTCTCATAAGCTTTTTAAAAACAAACAAAACAAACCCCAAACAAGGTAGATAATAGGTCTTTATCATCACCCCTGAAATTCCCTAAGCTTCCCTGATTCAATCACTTTTCTGAAATTTTCACTATAGTTTTTCTTGTTCAAGAACCTGTTGTAAATAGTATAGAAGCCACTTTTGTGTCTGGCTTCTTTAATTTATTCAGTTATTTTTACTGTATGACTATGTCACAATTTATCCGTTTTCCCACGAAAAGCATTAATGAGTCAGAACTCTGATACTGAAAGGTCACAGGTGGTGAGACTCAGCTTCCATTGGCTCCTAACGCGTTCTTCTCTCCCTTCACACCCGCCTCCATCTCGGGCGTCTAGCCTCCCGCAGGTCAGAAGCGGGAGAGCTCAGAGCTCGCCGCTAACTTTGTGGAGTAGATGTAATCGACAGCCAAGATCCCCCGTGATCAGTGCCCTCCGGATTCCCAGTTGGTTTCAACCATTTCACGAAGTTCTGAAAACGGAGCAAGTGCCCAACGCTTCCTTGCGTGAGCTAGGAGAATTGGGTGTGCCCTTCAAAGTTAGTTTAAGGTAAAATCCTTTTATCACAGGAACACTCGCCTCTGGTCCGGGAAGAAACTGGAACGTTGACGCGTTGCCGCGCGTTTTCAAATGTCCCTTCCAGGACGCCGTCCTTTTCCGGGTACCCTGAGCGGTGCTCGAGAGTACGGGACTTCCGGGAGGTCTAGGAAACCGCCCCTCTCTTTGGTATCTCTGCAGGTGTAGACCCGAATCCTGCGGACGGGCGGATTGGACCCGGAGGGGCGGGGCGGGATACAGTGGCTGCAGGCCTGAAGCAAGGTCCCTTTGGCTGCAGCTGTCTGGCGAGAGGTGGCCGGCCATTCATTCCTCCAGTGTGGCTGACGAGCGAGGGCCCCTTGGGGGGGCTCTTTCGGGTTCTGTGCCCTTACCTGAAGGAGAGCCATCCTGCGCTTACCCGGCCGCTGCGGGCCTCCTCGGAGCGGAGGGCATCCCGCTTCTTCCACCTTGCGGCTCGGGTGACCGCCGCCATGGCTTTTCCCCATCGACCGGACGCCCCAGAGCTGCCTGACTTCTCCATGCTCAAGAGGCTGGCCCGAGACCAGCTCATCTACCTGCTGGAGCAGGTCAGTACCCGCCACGTCGGGGACTTTTACTGCATTAGCAGTTTAGCACTCATTGGATGCCTAGTTCTTTCTTACTGAGTTCCCTTGATCTTGCCTTGGTCCTTGGAGCTTCTGTGGCGGGCAAGGGAGACACCACTAGTGTCAGGCATCACTGGGGATGGAAATATGGTTAAAACAACTTGGACCTTAGGGACTTTACTTCCTGATCTATTTATGGGCATTACTGGGAGCCTATGAAACACAAATTAGCACACGTAGGGTATCCTGTGGTAAATGAGTGACAGCTAGGGTTCATGAAACAGTCATTTCTAGCTGGAGTAATTTAGGAGTTTCGAGGAATGGAGTGTGAAGATAAACATACTTTAATTAGAGATGGGAGAGGGTATTCCACACAGATGTACTGGTAGGAGCAAAGTTGAGGAACCTGGAAAGGACAAGGCATGTAATACATGGAAGAGAGGGATGAAGTAGACAGTAGGCATTAGTAGCTACTGAAGGTTTATCCCCGATTCCTGTGAATGTTTCAGCCTTGTTTCCCACCATTCCCTGACATCCAAGATTTCTCAGCCTTGGTAACACTGACATTTTGGGCTGGTTAATTCTTTGTGGTGGGACTGTCCTGTGCATTGTAGGATATTTAGCAGCATCCCTAAGCTCTACCAGTAACACCAGATGTCATTAACACCCCCTGGCCCAAGATGAGACAACCTAAATGTCTCCACACTTTGCCAGATATCCCCTGAAGGGCAAAATCAGTCCTGGTTGAGGACTACTGCTTACATGCACTTTACCCATCAGGCAAACTGCACTGCTCTTCTGCCCTTGCCATTCAGCCTGTTGGCTTTCCCTGGCCTTGGCTGAATTACTATCTCGATCTGTCACTGCCCACAGCCTACCCATTTGTCAAAATCTTGTTGAGCGGAAGCTATCAATGACTTCACCCTCTCTTCTGCTCAGTGTGATCTCTCCTTCCTCTGGACAGATGAGACAGCACCGTCAGGAATGGTGAAGCAGGAAGTGGGTGGGAGGGTGAGGACTGCCCTGGGTTAAGTTTTCTGCCTTGAACATTGGTTCTTTTTGTAATTAGAAGTAAAATGCCATTTGAAGAGGTATTTGGCAGTTGGTTGTGGGATTGCAGGATACACGGTGCAGTTTTGTTTTGTTTGGCTTCGTTCAGCAGGAGATCAGTTGGTTTATCAGGAGCTATAGAGGAGGAGGCAGTGGAGCAGAGGAGCAGTGATGTAGAACAGGGCCACAGGCGAGCAGGAGGGTTGAATGACAAGGATGAGGGACTTCCCAGGCAGTCCAGTGGTTAAGACTCCAAGCTTTAGTGCAGGGGGCATGGATAGATCCCTGAGCAGGGAACTGGGATCCCACATGCTGTGTGGCCATAAAAAAAGATGAAATATCTTTCCACTGGAACCAATAATGAATAGAAGACAAAAATAGGTGAATATGTAAAGAAATGTCAACTGTGGCTATAGACAGTAAATAAGGTCTGGGTTAGGTGAGGTCTAGTGCCTTTCCAAGGAACTCAGAAACTTTAAAAAAAAAATAATTTTCTTTATTGACTTATGGCTGTGCTGGGTCTTCGTTGCTGCTCCTGGACTTTCTCTAGTTGTGGTGAACAGGGGCTACTCCTCGTTGCAGTGCATGGGCTTCTCATCACGGTGACATTTTTGTTGCAGATCATGGACTCTAAGGCATGTAGGCTTCAGTAGTTGTGGCACACGGGCTTAGTTGTTCCACGGCATGTGGGATCTTTCTGGACCAGGGATCAAACCCATGTACCCTGCGTTGGCAGGTGGATTCCTGTCCACTGTGCCACCAAGGAAGTCCCCAGCTCAGAGACTTGTGTTAAATGGATGACTGAGTGAACTCTCGACTGAGGGGCTTGTATGACCTGAGATTGAGCCAACATACTGTCTCCTTCAGCTTCCCGGAAAGAAAGACTTGTTCATTGAGGCAGATCTCATGAGCCCTTTGGATCGAATCGCCAATGTCTCCATTCTAAAGGTACCTTGCCCCCATTTCCAGGTGGATCAGGCCCCTCTTTCCTCATTAAGCAGTTTTTCTTTTAATGAATGGTACAAATTACTGAGGAGTAATTACTACCCTTCTAGGGTAAATATAGGATAGTAGAGTTGAGTGGACTGGGGGGGGATTGATCTTCTTTGTATTGTTTTTGAATTATTTAAATGTTGATTTTTCTACTGACAGTTTGAGGAAGGTTCAGTGGAATGGTTGTTAGGGAGGCATTTTGACTCCTAGAGTTAGTGTAAATAGAAGGAAGCCCTTTCAGAAGACCCCTGCCTTTGTATCAGGCTTCAGGTTCCCAGTCACACTTATGTCTGTTGTTTTGTTTGATTTTTGTCTGTAGCAACACGAGGTAGACAAGCTGTACAAAGTGGAGAACAAACCAGCCCTCAGCTCCAGTGAACAGTGAGTGTCCGGGAGCCTCGGTCCCTGCACATTTGCCTTTGATCAGTCCTTGGCTGAGATTTAGCCCCATGACATTTGTGATATCAAAGCATTCACTTCCGTGCACCTTTACAATTTATCCCCTAGGTTGTGATTTATTCTCCTAATTGGTCTCCGTGTCTGCAGTTTCTCCCTCCTTTGTCCTCTTCTCTCTTTAACCCAATCTATCAGCTCTAACCACATTAATTGAAAGAAAATGAAAAAGTCTCTCAGTTGTGTCTGACTCTTTGCTACCCCGTGGACTATACAGTCCATGGAATTCTCCAGGCCAGAATACTGGAGTGGGTAGCCTTTCCCTTTTCCAGTGGATCTTCCCAACCCAGGGTCTCCTGCATTGCAGGTGGATTCTTTACCAACTGAGCTATCAGGGAAGCACCCCCCCACCACATTGATTAATCTCTCACAAATAATTTCCTTGTGATCTCCTCCAGAACCTTCAGGCCTTCCCTTACTTAACCACTAAAGTCTCCATTGCTCATCATAGATTCCAAAGCTGCCTCCCGAAAGGCCTTGCGCCCCCTTTCCAGCCTGGCCTCTTGCACATACTCTCTCACCTGATGCACTTGCGTGTGTTTCCCCGCTCTACACACAAACCTCCGTGCTTCTGGCCACTCCACCCACTCTGCCTGACCTTCTCTCCTCTCCTCACTGTTCTCGTGACAGACACCCAGCCTTCAGAGCCCAGCCCCACCTCCTCCACGAAGCCATCCCAGGGTCGCCACCCCGGAGTGATTGTCTCCTCCCCTGGATTTGCATGGAGCTCAGTGTTTGTCCTGTTCACCAGGCACTGTCACATGCTGCCTGTTGTCTGGTGTTTGTTTTTATTTTCAGTATTTCTCAACTTAAGTCATGTGCACCCTCCCTTAGAGGAAAAGACCCTCCTAGATACGTGGAGAATACATCCACGAATCCCAGTTTGAAAAATACTTCCTTGTATTATTTTTGAATACTTGATGGTTAATATACTCCATGCATACGTGCATCTTACTTTGCCCAATAAACTGTAAATTATTTGAGAGCGGAAGCTTCTGGGTCCACCATAAGGCCAATAAGTTCCCCCAGCTCATCACAATATACCTGCTTTATGTTTTTAAATTTACTTTTAATTGGAGGATAATTGCTTTACAATGTTGTTTTGGTTTCTGCCATACAACAGTGTGAATCAGCCACAAGTATACATATGTCCCCTCCCTCTTGAACCTCCCTCCTGTCCCTCACCCTATCCTACCCCTCTAGGTTGTCACAGATCACCGAACTGAGCTCTCTGTGTTATACAGCGGCTTCCCACTAGCTATCTCTTTCACATGTGGTAGGATAAGTTGATGCTCCTCTCAGTTTTCCCACCCTCTCCTTCCCCTGCTATGGCTGCAAGTCTGTTCTCCACACCTACATCTCTATTCCTGCCCTGCAAATGGGTTCTTCTGTACCTATTCCTGCTTTACCGAGGGGAGTCTTCTGTGGTGAGTCAGCTGAGAATGCTGGCATGGCTTTGGCCAGGTGAGAATTGTAGCACACGGTGGGAGAGTTAGCATTACTATCACCAACTTCATGAGTTTTCTTCACTGGGATTTTTCCCCCCTTTTCTCCCATAGGTTGTGCTTCCTGGTCAGACCTCGCATCAAGAATATGCGGTACATTGCCAGTGAGTGTGTCACAGCATTCACTGTCACTAAGACCCGGGCGAGGGCGGGAACGTCTGAGGGCCGCGGCCCAAAGAACCCTTTCATAAGGAAAGAATTGTTCGGGTTGGCCCTGCCCCGAGGCTCGTCGCTGCCTTGCTTCTAGTCTAACGTAAGGCCCGTGGCTTTCTGGGCTGCATCCCTTCTGTCTGTAGGTCTCATCAATGCTGACAAAATGGCTGGCCGAACTCGGAAATACAAAGTGATCTTCAGTCCTCAGAAGGTGAGTTTGGACCCATGTGGGAGTGAGATAGGTAGAAGAGCATGCGGGCCTGGGACGGGGTAAGGGGCCAACAGCTGTGTCTGCCTCTAAGCGGATTCTGTGTGACTGAACAAAATACCTGCCATTGTCTTTTTATTAATGTAGCAGAGAGTCTTCTGTCAAATTACCCCAAATACAGATAGTACAGTGTTGAGAGGTAGCCTCTACCTGTGAGTGTGTGTATGCTCGGTTGTGTCTGACTCTTCGTGAGCCCATGGACTGTAGCCCTCTAGGCTCCTCTGACCTTGGCATTCTCCAGGCAAGAATACTGGAGGGGGTTGCCATGCAAGAATCCCCAAGGAATCCCCAAGATTCCTCCAGGGGATCTTCCCGACCCAGGGATCGAACTTGAATCTCCTATGTCTTTTGCGTTTCAGGTGGATCCTTTTACCACTGTGCCACCTAGGAAGCTATCCTGTTTAGGAATATAAATATGTGAAGTATAACATTGTGACTAGGGCAAGAATATTACTGAGTAAAATAACCAATCAGAATTACAAGATACTTTTTAATGTTATTTAAAGGAGCTATAGTAGTTAATTTCTAGTTTGGGGAGTCTTACAGAACCGTTTTTTTGCAGTTATACTTCCAAGGACAGATTTGTTTAAATAGGAAACAAGTTGGTAACAGTTTCAAATAATGCTGCAAGCCTCCATAACACACAGAAAAACAAAACTGAGATTTTAATGAATTTTTTTCTTTCTAACACCCTATCTAATCAAATTCTTTGACCTGAATTTCCATCACAGGACTGTNGTTTAAATAGGAAACAAGTTGGTAACAGTTTCAAATAATGCTGCAAGCCTCCATAACACACAGAAAAACAAAACTGAGATTTTAATGAATTTTTTTCTTTCTAACACCCTATCTAATCAAATTCTTTGACCTGAATTTCCATCACAGGACTGTCTCTTTAGTGGCTGTAGGGAGGAGATCTCTCTTTCTTCTTGAGTTCCCTCTGTTAATTATGAAGATTGGCAGTTTTCCAAATGGGCAAAGGAATCCCATTAGTTAAAATTAAAAATAGGCCTATAAGATTTCAGTTTTTTTTTGTTTGCAGTGAAATAATTAGATATTTTATTTACAAAAGTAAAAATAAGATTTGAGTTTTGTGAATAGTTTGATCTTTAAATGGAAAAATATGGGAAATAATAATAATATAAAAGATGTCAATTTACATAGCACACAAAAGTAGGCAGAATAATTTTATACAATAAACAGTCATAGGAGATGCTAACAAAGTACTGGATAATATGCCACTTAGTAAAGGAAAATAACCTACACAAAGGTTAAAAATTGACATGAACCACTAACATAAAAATTATGAAAGCTAAACCAAATTGGNAATAAACAGTCATAGGAGATGCTAACAAAGTACTGGATAATATGCCACTTAGTAAAGGAAAATAACCTACACAAAGGTTAAAAATTGACATGAACCACTAACATAAAAATTATGAAAGCTAAACCAAATTGGGAAAATATGTATAAGTATTGCTATACAGAAAACTCACATACACTTGTAAGAAAACTTTGATTCTAATAAATGAATTAGCAAGAGCATTATTTTAATTACAAAAGGAATGGCTTAGAAACATTTGGAAAAGTCAGCCTCATTAATAAAACAATGCTGATTAATAGATTTAACTTTTTTTTTGGACCTATTAGTAAAGTTGTTTTCCCTCACTTTGCTTTTTTTAAAAAATATGTCATATATATATAATTTTTTTAATATAAATTTATTTATTTTAATTGGAGGCTAATTACTTTACAACATTGTATTAGTTTTGCCATACATTGACATGAATCTACCATGGGTGTACATGTGTTCCCTATCCTGAACCCCCCTCCCACCTCCCTCCCCATCCCATCCCTCTGGGTCATCCCAGTGCACCAGCCCCGAGCATCCTTTATCATGTATCGAAACTGGACTGGTGATTTGTTTCACATATGATAATATACATGTTTCAATGCCATTCTCCCAAGTCANTCCTAGGACCAGTAGCATCAAAAATCCTGGGGATGCAGCCCAGCAGTAGGTTTTTTTTTTTTTGGCTGTGTGGCACTTGGGATCATTTGTTGCAGAGCACGCACTCTAATTATGGTATGCAGGCTCAGTAGTTGCAGCTCCTGGGCTTAGTTCCTCTATGGCATGTGGGGTCTTAGTTCCCCTGACCAGGGATTGAACTCGCATCCTCTGCTTTGAAAGACTGATTCTTAACCACTAGACCACCAGGGAAGTCCTGCCCAGCAGTACGGTTGGTTTGTTTGTTTTTAATATATATATAGTTTTTGGGTTTTTTTGTTTTACTATGCGTGGTCTTTGTCATTTCACTGGCTTTTCCGTACTTGTGAGCATGGGCTTCTCGTCGCGGTGGCTTCTCACTGAGGAGCGCAGGCTCTAGGGCTCAGGCTTCAGTAATTGCAGCACATGGGCTCAGTTGTAGGAGAATATGGGCTTAGTTGCTCCACGGCATGTGGGATCTTCCTGGATCAGGGGTTGAAACCCATGTTCCCTGCACTGGTAGGCAGACTCTTCACCACCAGGGAAGTCCCACCCAGCAGTATGCTTTACCAAGCCCTGCGGACGACTCAAGTGTAGCTCAGGATTGACCTAATACATGCTAGGCACTGGGCTAAGTGCTGGGATTGCAGAAGTAAATTTGACTGTTCTTGCCGTTGGAGTCTGGGGATGACAAAGGCAGGAAAGAGAGATCCTGTCAGTGCAAAAAGGCTGTTCTCAAAGACGATGAAGGCAGAGTGGCTGCTGGTGGGGTTTGATCTAGGAGCTGGGGTAGCTGGTAAGGGTTGCTGGTGGCCTGTCAACACCAGTGACTTGAGCTCCATCCCTGGGAGGGAGCCTGGTGCTGAGACTAGCAAAGCCTGGTCCCAGACCACCCTTGGTGCCTGTCCCCTGACCGCCAGCCTCTCTCCGCTGTACCCCTCCCTGTTCGACCACCCCCTGTTACCTCTTCCTGAGCCCCAAAGAGCAGCATGACTTTTCCTCCAATTGTCTTAGTGAGAAGTGTGTGCAGATATCCAGACCATTATCTCAGAGCGTATTTTTAGAAAACTTTAGAGTAAAATTTTCCATTCAGCAGAGAACACCATTTATTGATTTAGGTGCATTTATTTCTGCTTTACACAGATCAAAGGTTTTAAAAAATCTTAGGCAGAGAGGAACGACATGAAACTTGTATGAGTTTTAACAGGCTCAGATCGTGGCACTTTGCTACCTCCTATAATCCTTACTGGGGCCAAAATGGCTCAGAGGTTAAAGCATCTGCCTGGAATGCAGGAGACCCGGGTTCAATCCCTGGGTTGGGAAGATTCCCTGGAGAAGGAAATGGCAACTCACTCCAGTACTCTTTCCTGGAGAATCCCATAGAGGGAGGAGCCTGGTAGGCTACAGTCCATGGGGTCGCAAAGAGTCGGACACGACTGAGCGACTTCACTCACTCGCTCACTCATAATCCTTACTATGTTTCATTAAAGTAAGTGACATCACTCCATTGTACAGATGAAGAAACNTGGTAGGCTACAGTCCATGGGGTCGCAAAGAGTCGGACACGACTGAGCGACTTCACTCACTCGCTCACTCATAATCCTTACTATGTTTCATTAAAGTAAGTGACATCACTCCATTGTACAGATGAAGAAACTGAGGCTCAGAGAGGTAAAGTGACTTGCCAAAGCCACCCAGCTCATAAGTGGTGCAGCTGAAATACGACCCCATAATTGCCTGTGTTCTTGCTGGCCCACTTCGCATTTTCCTAAGGTGACTGATCCTGAGTAAATCCAGATGTTTTACAAGACCACACTCTGCTAGGCAACCTCCCAATGACCACTGATGGCTCTCAGGGGCCGATCTTCTGCCTAATCAAGGAAGGGATGAGTTTGGTGGGGAAAGATGAATGTATTGGACCTAATGCAGGCAGATTGGCAACTGTGTGCTAGTTTCCAGCTATAGGTCCTTATGTAAACCCTCAGCCACTTGGTGAGGAGCAGATGATGCCTGCCTGTCCCCTCTCACTGGAACACATGTGCCCTATTCACTGACCCATCCCAGGAGCTGGTAGGTGAGCCTCAGGCCTCAGCGCCCTTCCTTGCAGGCCATCCACTGTGGCTCTGGAACAGCTGTCTGCTAAAATGGGATGGAATGCAGAAAAGTAGCTGTGTGGGCAAAAGCTGCAAGGCCCATTCAGAAGCCAAGAGGACTGGTTAGCCCGTGGTTCCGTCTGCCTTTGGGGCTTCCAAGGTGGCTGAGTGGTAAAGAATCCGCCTGCAATGCAGGAGACATGGGTTCGATCCCTGGGTCAGGAAGATCTCTTGGAGAAGGAAATGGCAACTCAGTTTAGTATTCTTGCCTAGGAAATTCCATGGACAGAGGAGCCTGGTGGGCTACAGCCCGTGGGGACGCAAAGAGTCAGACAAAACTGAGCAACTAAACAACAGCAACCATCTCCCCTACAGCAGTAGTTAATAGTGTTGACTACATAAGCCTCACTTTTCTAGATGTCTTGGGGCTTAGAAACCTCAAATTTTGGATGGAGGAGCCTGGTNGACGCAAAGAGTCAGACAAAACTGAGCAACTAAACAACAGCAACCATCTCCCCTACAGCAGTAGTTAATAGTGTTGACTACATAAGCCTCACTTTTCTAGATGTCTTGGGGCTTAGAAACCTCAAATTTTGGATGGAGGAGCCTGGTGGGCTACAGTCCATGGGGTCGCTAAGAGTCGGACATGACTGAAGCGACTTAGCAGCAGCAGCAGCAGCAGGAGGAGATAACCTGGGAAGGTTGCAGAGTCACCAACACTGATGTCACAAAATCCATGTACTAACTCATGCTGCTGCTGCTGCTGCTGCTAAGTTGCTTCACTCTCACCAAAGTATGTTTGTTCTTAGTTTATACATAGTAACAGGCTGTGTAGTGTCTCAGGTTTTTTGGTAATAACTTTATTGAGCTACTATAATTCGTGTACTATATAATTCATCCATTTAAAGTAAGCCACCCAGTGGTTTTTTAGTATATGCACAGAGCTGTACACCCATCACCACAATCAATTTTAGAACATTTTCATCACTCCAAAAAGAAACCCTGTGCCAGTGAGCAGTCACTCTTGATTTTTCCCAACCCCTTACCCTCCGCCCCCATCCTTGGTTCCTGGCAGCCTCTCATCTACTTTCTGTCTCTGTAGACTTGCCTGTTTCTAGACATTTCATATAAATGGAATCATACGATATGTGGCCTTTTGAGACTGGTTCCTTTCATTTAACATAATATTCTCCAAGTTCATAATGTTGTCGTGTGTATTAGTACTTCATCCCTTTTCATTATGAATGTTATTCCACTGTGTGCATGAACCACGTTTTGTTTATGCATTCATGAGTGGTGGTCATTGGGTTGTTTCCTCTGGGGTTATTGTGAATGTGCTACTGGGAACATTGGTGCACACATTTTTGTGTGTATATATGCTTTCATTTTTATAGGGAATCTGTGTTCCTAGAAGTGGGATTGCTGGAGTATATAGAAACTCTATGTTTAAATTTCTGAGGAACTTCCAGACTCTTTTCTCCAGTGGCTGTACCATTTTACCTTCTCAATAGCAGTGGATGTGAGTTTTGATTTTCTCTATAACCTCTTTTTTTTTTTTTTTTTTTTTGGTTAAGCCATCCTAGTGGATATAGAGTGATACCTCATGGTTGTTTTGATAATTTGCTTTTCCTTGGGGGCTGATCATGTTGAGCATCTTTTTGTGTGTTTCTTGAAAACCAGTAAATCTTCTTTGGAGAAATGTCTACTCAAATCCTTTGCCCAATTTTATATAGGTTGCCTTTTTAATATTGAATTGTAAGACTTCTTTATATATTTAGAAACAAGTCCCTCATCAGATATATCGCTTCCAAAATTGCTCTCTCATTCTGTGGGTTGTCTTTTCACTTTCTTGATAGTGTGTTGTCTGTGTTTCTTGTCCACAGCCAATTAGCAGATCTGGGAGGGCTTTAATTAAGAGGCAAGCAGGCTGACAGCTGTGATAAATGTCCTGCTGGTAAGAGAGGAGATAAGCCTATAACACACTTCTAAAAAAGCAAGATGAGGCTCAGGAACATCCCTTCTTGCAGCTCAGGTTGGTCTCTGGGTTCTGGGTGAGGATGTGCTTGCCTTCCCTTGAAACAGGCACTGCATTTTGGAAAGATTTCTGCCCCCAAAGGACAAATAGAGTAAGTTTTGAAGCTGGATCTCTCGTCACAAATATGCATGGGACATCTGCAGTGTGTCAGGCACAAGGCTGGGTTTTAGAGGTCGGGCCGTGGAACAAGCATGGTGATCTCTGCCTTCCCAAAGCTGACTGGGGCAAGGCATGGGGACGCCAACAGACAAGGACCTAGAGAAGCCCCCTAGGTCCCCACACAGGCAAAGTCCCAGGTGTGTACCGGGCTCAACTACCCCATGCCCACTGAGGGAAGCCAGGCGGTCTTCCACCATTTCACAGATGAGGAAACTGTGTGTGTGTGTGTGTGTGTGTGTGTGTGTGTGTATAAAAGTTCTGGGTAAGAATTTGTATTTTTATTTATGACTTGCCAGCTCCCAGGTGCTGGCTGTGGGTACATACACCCTTTGCCCCAGGGCCACGAGCTGTCTGTGGATCCCTGCTCTTCAGCTCCTGGGCCTCTTCTCACACAGGCTCATCTTTCTAGAAAGCTTTTCTGAGCTCACTTGCATATCTTTCAAGGCTCAACTCAGGCCCACTGCCCAGGTGCCCTGTCTGTAGGCAGGGTCTTCTCCCAGGGGACCATGTTCAGTTGCATCTTGTGCCTGTCACTCTGTGGGGACCCCAGTGTCTGGAGGGTACGAGCTTCCCCAGAGGTTGTCAGGGATCCCTGGGAGTGGGAAGAAAACTTAAAGCTTCTGTTTGTGTTTAAATTTTTAGCCTTATCTCTTTACATTTATGTGTGTTTATATATTATTTATTCTGTATATAACATTAGAGTGTACAAATCATACTAAAATATACTTAATTTATAAATAAATAGAGCAGTTCTGGTTTGATCCCTGGATCAGGAAGATCCCCTGGAGGAGGGTATGGCAACCCACTCCAGTATTCTTGCCTGGAGAATCCCATGGACAGAGGGGCCTGGCAGGCTACAATCCATGGGGTAACAAAGAGTCAGACACGACTGAAGTGACTTAGCACAGCACATATATAGAGTTACAGGAATGTGTGCCCCCCAGATTTAATGTTAAAATTTAAAAATAAAGCTTGAACACAACTGTGGGCCACTTGAGGACAAGAATTGTGCCATATTCCTCTTGCAGTCCATGAGGCCAGAAATGTTAGTTCAGTTAACCTCTGCCCTGGGGGTGGAGGAGGTGGCATCCCAGGTGGCCTGCAGACCCTCCAGCTGTAGGGTGCCAAGCTGGCACCCCCGCCGCCACCCACATCCAGCCCCAAAGCAGAGCCTTCGTGGCTGCAGTGCTGTCCATGCCTCTGAAGGCCTGTCTGAGAGCAGACAGAAGCTGACAGGCAGGCCTGTGGGCCAGGCCTGGCTCCCAGCCACAAACAACCCATGTTGTGGCCCTGCCAGGAAGGAGGAGAGGCCCAGCAAGCAGGGCAGAGACCCAGAGGGGACTGGGAACTGTGGTTTGTGCCAATTCCTGCACAACCAGGTCTACATGTCGTTCTGCCCACAGTTTGAGAAGGGGAAGTGGGAAGGGATGTCTGTGTAGGCAGCAGGCCCCAGCTGCCCCAACCCAGCTGCAATTTGATCCCTTCCCTTCCACCTCCCCCAGATCTGTAAACAGAATAGCAGGGGAGCCAGGGCCCAGGCAGGGTTAGGCCCTCTCACCTTTGGGTCACATGGACAGGAAACAGGGGCTCCGCTAGACCTTTGGGGCCTCCCGGATCCTACCACATGTCCTGCCCTTGCCAGCATCATGCCAGCTGCAGGCTCATGCTGGGCACTGGGAGGGCCGAAGAATTTTGAAAGGCCCATGAAGCACTTCAGAGGATAGTACACATAGATACACACACCCCCACAACACACACACACACACACACACACACACGTACATATACACATAGCACCAGTCAGAAAAGGTGGCTCTGAGCTCTTGTTAACTAATTTCGCCCTCGCATCAGTCCTTGGAGGAAGATGCAGTTTGTGTCCCCATTTTAAAGGTGAGAGGACTAAAGTGCAGAAGCACCTCGGTAGTGAGCAATGGGCGTGGCTATGATCAGAACCTCTGCCCAGCTGGCTGGCCTTTTCCTGTCCCAAGGACCACATTTTGGTAGCAAGAAGCACTTTGGAGGTGTTTCATGTTCAGTTTCCATTTATCCTGAGGCTCAAAGCAGGGCCCCTGAGGACAGTAAGTCTGGGATGTTTCATAGGTCCCTAGATGTTCCAATGTCTCAGGGTCAGTTCAGGGCAAAACTGGGACCAGCCCCAGGTCCCCCAGTCCGGGGCTGTGGCTTCCCTCAGCTTCAGCTGCGTCACCTCAGATCCCTGACGGGAAGCAAATACGAATGAGGTTCTGAGCAGTGAAGCCTGAGTGCCAGCCCTGAACACTTCCTCCCACCTCGTGATGCTAAGTCTGGGGATAAACACAGACAGGATTCCAAGTCCAGGTCTCACTGACTTCTCTTTGGGCTGGTTCATGTTTACTGTGAGGCTGTAGATCACTGGGGGCTCTTCAAGGACCAGCAGAGGCTGTGTGTGCCGTGAAGTTGTTGTTGGCTGCCCCTTCGGAAGCCCTATCCCTTCTTTTCCTGCATCACCCAACACACACACGCAGACACATGCAATTATAAACCACTGGAGAGTGGGAGCATTTCTCACTCATCTTTATGCTCCCAAGAGCGTTCAGCATATGGTAGTCGCTCAGGAGATGGGAAGGAGAAGGGAAAAGCAAAGCCAGAGGAGAGGCTTCTGTTCATGAGGGGGCCTGCTTGGGATCCTCCAAATCATTAGCAAACATGAAGGTGACCTAGAAGGCTCAGTGTGGTGACTCTCCCTCCCGAAGGAGCAGAGACTGCTCTGGCGCTGGTGTCTCCAGGTGGCTGGGGCAGGGACTGGGGAGATCCCAGGGTACCTGCCCGAGCCCTGACTGGCCATAGGGAAAGCTGGAGTCCCTAGGGAGGGATGTACAGTTATCTTGGCCCAAATCCCTGAGGCTAGCCTGGGAATCTAAGGCCTCTTGCAAAGCCCCTGTTACCACTCGCCCCTCTCCCCAGGTGCACAGGCACTGGCAGGGTCTCTGCATCCTTCCATCACCTCATCCCAGCTGCTGGGACAGTGCTGGCACCCAGGGTCTGCTTCATCACCAGAGCCGCCATCCACCCAGTGCTGGCTTAAGTGCTGAGAGAGCACTGTTCTGGATGCTTAACACATATTGGTTTCTTCATTCCTACAACCCCCCCATAATGTGTGCCGTTATCAGCTGTAGTCACCATAAATGTCCATTAGATCTCCCAAACATACTCATAACTGAAAGTTTCTACCCTTTGACCAATATCTCCCCATTTCTCCTGATCACCAGTCTACTCTCTGCTTCTAAGCTGGGGTTTTTCAGAACCACATATAGGCGGAGTCATGCAGTATTTGTCTTCTGTATTTGGTTTATTCCACTTAGCATAGTGTCCCCCGGGTTCATTATGTTGATGCAAATATCAAGATTTCCTTCTTTTTTTAAGGTTGAATAATATTCCACTGTGCTCATGCACATATTTTCATTATCCACTCATCCACGGACAGACACTGAGGTTGTTGCCATCTCTTGCCTACTGTGAATTGTGCTGCAATAAACATGGGGTACAGATCTCTCCCAAGAGAGTGATTTCATTTCCTTTGGTAAATATTCAATAGTAGTTTGCTGGATCATATGGCAGTTCTATTTTTAATATTTTGAGGAGTCACTGTGCTGTTTTCCACAATGGCTGTACGAGTTTACATTCCCACTAGCAGTGCATCAGTTCAGTTCAGTCCAGTTCAGTCACTCAGTCGTGTCTGACTCTTTGTGACCCATGAATTGCAGCACGCCAGGCCTCCCTGTCCATCACCAACGCCCAGAAGGGTTCTTTTTTCTCTACATGTGTGCCAAGGACTTACTATCTTTTGACTTTTTGACAGTAGTCATCCTAACAGGTATGAGGTTTTGATTTACATTTTCCTGATTAGTGATATTAAGTATCTTTTTATGTATTTGTTGACCATTTATATGTCTTCCTTAGCAAAATGTCTATTAATTCCTTTGCATTTTTAATTGGATTACTTGGAGTTTTACTATTGAGTTGTATGATTTCCTTAAATATTTTAGAAAATTAACCCTTTATTGAATATATGATTTACAAATGTTTTCTTCCATTCCACAGATTACCTTTTCATATTGTTGACTGTTGACTTTTCCTTTGCTGTGCAAAAACTTTTGTTTGATGTAGTCAGACTGAACTTGTTTGTTTTTACTTTTGATCTTTGTACTTTTGGTGTCAAATCTAAAGGAAGTCATTGACAAGACCAATGTCAAGGAGCTTTTTCCCAAGTTTTTTTCTAGAACAGTAATGCAGTTTCAGGTCTTTTTTTTTTTTTTTTTTTTGAGTGTGAGTCTTTAATCCATTTTGAGTTGATTTTTCTGTATGATATGAGATATGGGTCCACTTTCATTCTTTCCCATGAGGATGTCCAGTTTTTCCAATGCCATTTATTGAAGAGATTGTCCTTTCCCTGTTGCATATTCTTGACCATATATGCATGGGTTTATTTCCGGGTTGGCTATTCTGTTTTGGTTTATGTCTGTTTTATGTCAGTAATATATTGTCTTGATTACTAAAGCTTTGTAATATAATTTGAAATCAGGAAGTACGATGCTTCCAGCTTTGTTCTTCTTGCTCAAGATTGCTCTAGTTATTTGGGATCTTTTGTGGTTCTGTATGAATCTTAGTTTTTTTTTTTCCTATATCTGAAAAATGTCATTGGAATTTTTGTATAGATTGCTATGAATCTGAAAGTCTTTTAATTTTTAGCATCTTCTTCAATTTCTTTCATCAGTGTTCCATAGTTTTAAGTGTACAGATCTTTCTCCTCCTTGGTTAAATTTATTCCAAAGTATTTTATTCTTTAAAAAATACTTTTTTTTTTTTGGCTGCATTGGATCTTTGTTGCAGCACACACAGGATCTTTTGTTGTGGCAAATGGGCTTAGTTGCCCCAAGGCATGTGGGATCTTAGTTCTCTGACCAGGGATCAAACCAGCACTCCCTGCACTGGGAGGCAGATTCTTAACCACTGGACCACCAGGGAAGTCCTTGTTAATGGTACTGTATGGGACTGTCAAGAAGGCTGAGTGCCGAAGAATGGATGCTTTTGAACTGTGGTGTTGGAGAAGACTCTTGAGAGTCCCTTGGACTGCAAGGAGATCCAACCAGTCCATTCTGAAGGAGATCAGCCCTGGGTGTTCATTGGAAGGACTGATGCTGAAGCTGAAATTCCAATACTTTGGCCACCTCATGGGAAGAGTTGACTCATTGAAAAAGACTCTGATGCTGGGAGGGATTGAGGGCAGGAGGAGAAGGGGACAACAGAGGATGAGATGGCTGGATGGCATCACCGACTCGATGGACATGAGTTTGAGTGGACTCCGGGAGTTGGTGATGGATAGGGCAGGCTGGTGTGCTGCAATTCATGGGGTCACAAAGAGTCGGACATGACTGAGCGACTGAACTAAACTGAACTGAACTGATGGGACTATTTAGTGAATTTCTTTTTCAGATAGTTCATTGTTGGTATATATACAGCTCATTTTTGCATGTTGATTTTGTATCCTGCAGCTTCACTGGACTAATTTCTTAGTTTTAATAGTTTTTTGGTGGTGTCTTTAGAGTTTTCTATATATAAGATAATGTCAACTGCAAAGAAAGACAATTTTATTTCTTCCTTAGCAATCTGGATGTCTTTTGTTCTTTTTCTTGTCTGATTACTCTAACTAGGACTTCTACTACTATGTTGAATAGAAGTGGCCAGGAGTGGGCATCCTTGTATTGTCCCTGATCTTAGAGGAAAAGCTTTCAGTTTCTCACCATCGAATATGATGTTACATGTGAGCTTGTCATATATGGCGTTTATTATACTGAAGTACATTCCTAACTCTGTTGAGAGTTTTTATCATGAAAGAATGTTCAATTTTATTAAATGTTTTTTCTGCATCTATTGAGATGATCGTATTAATTTCATCCCTCATTCTTTCATTATGGTATATCACATTTAAATGTTTGCCTATGTTGAACCATCCTGGCATCCCAGGGATAAATCCCTCTTTGATCATGGTGTAGGATCCTTTTAATGTGCTGCTGAATTCAGTTTCTTAGTGTTTCATTGAGGGAATTTTGCATCTATGTTCATCAGGGATATTGGCCTGTAATTTCCTTTTCTTGTAGTGTCCTTATCTGGCTTTGGTATCAGAGTAATGATAGCATCATAAAATGATCTTGGAAGTGTTCCTTTCTCTTCGGTTTTTTTTTTTTGTTGTTGTTGTTGTTTTTGGAAGAGTGAGAAAAGGATTAGCATTAACTTGTCAGGAAATCTCTGGAAGAATTCACCAGTGAAGCCATCCAGTCCTGGCCTTTCTTCGTTGGGAGAGGCTTTGGGGTTCTTTTTGTTTGTTTGTTTGTTTGCTTATTAATTTATTTTAAAATAGTCACAATAAATCCATTTTATTTTAAAATAGTGAGATATTTTCATCAAAATTATATTTTCCAAAACAAAAAGTAATGCGAACAGAGGCATTGTTTTATATTTTTTAATATCTCCTTAAGGGCTGTCTTAATATGAAAGAGCTGGATTCTCATGTTTCTGCATTCAGTGTGGGGCAATATTTGATTTAAATATATGAAGAAAATCCAGCCTCACAGAGACACGTAGTTAGGAAAGGGAAGAGTGTCTTAGTAACTTCTTTATCATTATAGATATTCTTCTTTGAGTCAACATCTATCTAGTCAGCGAAGTCAGAGAGTTTTTTAAATTACTGATTCAATCTCCTTACTCATTACTGGCCTGTTCAGATTTTTTATTTCATCATGAGTCAGTCTTGGTAGATAGTATGTTTTTAGGAATTTATCCATTTCTTTGGTGCTGTCCAATTTGTTGTCATATAATTGTCCATAATAGTCTCTTATAATCTTTTATATTCCTATGATGTCAGTTATAATATCTCTNTCTGGGTTCTCTAGTCTTTTTCACTGGATTCAGTAACTGTGGTCCTCATCAGTGACCATGGAGGAATCCAGAGAAATGGAAAGAACAGAGAAGGGGGTTACTAATGAGCTTCCCTCTGTCTTTCAGTTTTATACGTGCGAGATGGTGCTTGAGGAAGAGGGCGTCTATGGAGGTGAGAGGAGATGAGTGTGAGTGGAAAGGGGAAAGTGGGTGTGGGAGAAGGCCCTGCGGGTTGCCCCCTGCCGTATCGCCTCCTTTCACTTGCTGTCTCATTCCTCTTGGCATGGCAGGAGGAGAGTGTCCTTAGAGTGGGAAGAAGGACCCCAGCTTAGACCACTAGTGGGAGAGTATGGAAGGGATCCTGGGAGCACACCTCTCTTCCTTCCCTCCCAAGACCCCCACAAGGAAACCAGGTGCCTTCCCTCCTCTGTGTGCAACACAGTCCTGGTCCCCAGTCCTTCCTGCTGGAAATCCTGCTGGGAATAACGCCCAGAGCCCTCAGTGTGGTCTCCTGCACCTCTGCGGTCGGGCCCCTTCCTGCTCTTTAGACTCATCAGGTACTTCCTCTCTCCTGAGTCACTGCCCTCCAGCCATGGGGACTTCACACATGTGTTCCTCTTGACTAGAATATTCCTCACCCTAAGCTTCTTTGCCTACCTGAATCATACTTGAATTCTAAGCCTAAATGTCACTTCTTTAGGGAAGTCTTTCCTATATCCCTAGTTGGGGCTAGATCCTTGAGCCGTCTGCGCTCTTAGGTTGCTGTTTCTTCTTTGGAGCCTGCAACTGGAATCCCGTTTGTCTGCTGTGCACCCTCCCACTTCACTGTGAGCTCCAGAACTTAGGAGCGTTTCCCCAGTACCTAGCCTAGTGCCTGTACACACGCAGCTTTCAGTCAGTACTGTCAGATGGTGCATAGATGAGTGAGTGTTTCATCGGCACTCTTGGTCGGCACTCTAATGGAAACACACCACTTACCACATTGTATTACAGGCTGTTAGACACACATGTCCTCTCCTTATCAGCCTGTGAGCCCCTTCCGGGCAGAGACTGTATCTTACTCATCTCTGAGTATCCCGTGCTTAGTGCAGTACCTGAGGCAGTGGGGCAGCCCCTCGGGAAGTCTCACACGACTGCGGTGGACCTTCCCTCTTCATGTGGAGCCGCGTGCCTTTGGCAGGAAGGCTGACGCTCTCTATACCCACAGATGTGAGCTGTGACGAATGGGCCTTCTCTCTCTTGCCTCTTGATGTGGATCTGTTGAGCATGGAACTACCAGAGTTTTTTAGGGACTACTTCCTGGTGAGTGCAGGGCACTCGGGTCTTGGCATCAATGAGTGGGGACAAACATGGGGTCCTGTGGGCTATGGATTCAACCTTCTTCCAGCTCATCTCATGTATCATGAGTGATACTGATTTGGAGGTGGAATGCTGCTGACTGATATTCACGAGGCTTCCTTTGGGGCCAATGAAAATGAACCCTCTGAAGCATTGCTGAGACCCTGCCCTTCTGCTCTGGGGCTTCTAGGCCTCGCCCCTTTCCAGATGAATCTGTCAGGTTGATCTATAGCTTTGTGGCCCATGTGGTCCCTGCAGGAAGGAGATCAGCGTTGGATCAACACTCTGGCACAAGCTTTGCACCTTCTCAGTACCCTGTATGGACCCTTCCCCAACTGCTATGGAATTGGCAGGTGTGCCAAGGTGAGAAGTTCTGTTGCGCAGATAGCCCATATTTCACCCGTTTTCTGCCCACTAAGATTATTAAAGGGCATCTGTGATGTGATGTGTAGGCTTTTGTTGCTCCAGAAGAGGTCCCCAGAGCAGAGAACTCATGTGGCTAACAGAACAGCAGGACACCCCTGGGTAGCATTCCTAAATATCTGGGGGCAGTGAGACTCTTTCACTGCTGTGGGGAAGGATGGGGAGGGATGGGAACAGATGGAGTAGAAGAGGTAATCATGTTATAATGAGCTCTTCCTTGGGGTCAAGGAGAAGGACTGCACGGAACGGGTTGGGTTCTATAAGTGTGGGGCTGCAGAAAGGACCTGGACTCAAGACTGAGGACGTGTTGGGCCCTAGCAGATGTCGTATGAACTGTGGAAGAGACTGGAAGAGGAGGAAGATGGTGAAACCAAGGGCCGAAGGCCAGAAATTGGACATATCTTTCTCCTGGACAGAGGTGAGCTGTGCTCAGCACTCCTCTCTTCCATGGACCTGAGAAAACATGGGAATATCGGGAATATAGCAGACATGGTGGCACAGTTGGAATCCTCCAGCGGGGGCTGTGAATGCCAGCATTGACCATGGGGAAGGGGGGCGTGGGCACTTGGGCCCCATGGACACTGAGCTAACTGGGTGGTAGGCTAAGTCGAGGAAGACCCTTATGGTTGGGGATCTCGATTTCAGACATGGACTTTGTGACGGCACTTTGCTCCCAGGTGGTTTACGAGGGCCTGGTGGATGACACCTTCCGCATCAAGTGTGGTAAGTGGCATCTCGGCGAGACAGAGGTATGCCCGACTCCTCGGGCCTCCCTGAGACCCAGACTCAGAGTGAAATGCTGGCTTCCAGATGGTTTGTTGTGGTTTTGTTGCAAAGTCCGACTCCTTTATGACTGCGTGGACTGTAGCCCACCAGGCTTCTCTGTCCATGGGATTTCCCAAGCAAGAATTCTGGAGTGGGTTGCCATTTCCTCTTCTAGTGAATCCTCCTGGATCAGGAATCGAACCCGCATCTCCTGCATTGGCAGGTGGATTCTTTACTGCTGAGCCACCACTGTGTGCTCAGTCATGTTCGACTCTTTGCGACCCCATGAGCTGTAGCCTGCCGGGCTCCTCTGTCTATTGAATTTTCGAAGCAAGGATATTGGAGTGGGTAGCTATTTCCTACTCCGTGGGCCACCAGGGAAGCCCCCAGATAGTTTGGGGGACCTTTAACTCATTTTTTTTTTTTGCTCTGCTTGTGGGATCTTAGTTGCCTGACCAGAGATCGAACCCAGGCCCCTGGCAGTGGACCTAACCAGAGCCCTAACCACTGGACTGCCAGGGAAGTCCTGGGGACACCTTTCATGGCAGTTCAGGAAAGGGTGGGGAAGGAAGGCTTCCTTGGAGATCCTCAGAGCTATCCCCTCTGCTCTCAAAGGGAGTGTTGACTTTGGCCCGGAAGTCACATCCTCTGACAAGAGCCTGAAGGTGCTGCTCAATGCCGAGGACAAGGTGAGCATGCAGGTGCCTGCAGACGATTTCCCAGGCCGCTGCCATCACGAGGCTGCGGGCCCCGGTGCGGGGAGGGGAGGCTTAGTCCCCGGAGGGAGGGCCACCCGGCCAGCCGAGAGGGCACCCCAGGGCACACAGCAGGGATCTGACACGTCCTCATCGAAACCGGCTCAGCTTTCTCTGCTAGAACCACTGAGCGCGCGCCCTGTACTGTTGCTGCACCGAGGAGGCAGGAAGACGGGAGGTCCGAGTCTGTGCAGTCATCTGTTCGTCACATTCCCCTCACAGGTGTTTAATGAGATCCGGAATGAGCACTTCTCCAATGTCTTCGGCTTCCTGAGCCAGAAGGCCCGGAACCTGCAGGCCCAGTATGATGTGAGGCTCCCACCTGGGGCCTCTGTTTCCTCGGTGGCTCCCAGGCTGCTACCTCCCTGATGCTACTGCTGGGCGGGGGGGGGGGGGGACCTGCGGGTGCGCAGTGGTCACTTCTGTGTGAGGGCAGAAGGCCTGACCTCTCTGGCACGTCCCCACAGCGCCGAAGAGGCATGGACATCAAGCAGATGAAGAACTTCGTGTCCCAGGAGCTCAAGGGACTGAAACAGGAGCACCGCCTGCTGAGCCTCCGTATGTTTCAGCTTGAGGCCAGGGCGAGGGGAGGGCTGCAGAGGAGCTCTGCCTCTGGGAAGAGATCCTGTTCATCTATCAAATAGTGCTTTAAAAAAATTTTATTTTAATAATATCAATGTTTCTGGTTGCTTTTTAAAAAAATTATTTATTTATTTGGCTGTGCTGGGCCTTATTGCGACATGTGGGATCTAGTTCCCTGACCAGGGGTCAAACCTGGGCTCCCCTGCGTTGGGAGTGTTAGCCACTGGTCCACCTAGGAAGTCCCAAATACTGCTCTTATTTGATCCGAAATGGGAAGAAGTGCTCCTAAACTTTGCCTGAAGAAGTTTTTATTCTCCTGGACAATAAAGAGACCTCCTTCCAGAAACAGGAATGTGTCAGCTCCTCTTTTGTCCTGTCTGCAGATATCGGGGCCTGCGAATCCATCATGAAGAAGAAAACCAAGCAGGACTTCCAGGAGCTCATCAAGACTGAGCATGGTGACTTGGCTACCTCTCCTGCTTACGCTTCCTGGACTCCTGGCCCCAGCCCACCCTGAAAAGATGCTCTTTGGCACTTTCCAATGCTGGTTCCTGCTAGAAGTTCTAGGGCCCCTTAACTCACCCCAAAAGGATGGAGAAAGAGATGGGGAGACAGACGCCCGTTACCATAGCTGGCAACAAGCTGAGCCACTCCCCCAGTAACAGGCTCTCCTCTGATTCCTTGCAGCGCTGCTGGAGGGGTTCAGCATCCGGGAGAGCACCAGCTACATTGAAGAGCACATAGACCGGCAGGTGAGGCGGGGCGGGGCGGAGTGGGGAGTGGTGGGGCCCAAGCAGAGGAAGAAGAGAGAACGTGTGTTACGAAACTTGAATTCTCCCTGACTCTTTCTTCCTGTGCAGGTGTCACCCATAGAAAGCCTCCGTCTTATGTGCCTTTTNGAGGCGGGGCGGGGCGGAGTGGGGAGTGGTGGGGCCCAAGCAGAGGAAGAAGAGAGAACGTGTGTTACGAAACTTGAATTCTCCCTGACTCTTTCTTCCTGTGCAGGTGTCACCCATAGAAAGCCTCCGTCTTATGTGCCTTTTGTCCATCACGGAGAATGGTGAGTCCCAGGGACCAAAGGTTGAAAAGCTGTACCTTAGGGACAGAAAAAGTCATTTTGAAAGAAAGAGAAATGTCCTAGCAGACAGAACGTTCCCCTGTAATCTCATGGATTCTATCCCCTGTAATAAAGCAGGTTTTTGTTGGGGGTGAAACATCCCCAGGTCATTAAGGTGATTTATCATTCCAGCCCTAAGGAGGTCTGCATCTAGTCCTCTTCTCTGCAATAAGGCCTGTCCCATCGTAGGACTGTCGAGGGCAGAGCTGAGCGACATGTCTCTCATTATTCCATCTGGACTCCTACCCTCAACACGATTTCGTAATCAAGATACAGTTCAGGAAAAACCAATTTCATTAGCATTTTAGAAGCTCGGATTCTGCAGCTTTCATGGCAACTTGTTCTGAGTTTTGAAGTCGTCCAGTTTACACATATTTTTAAAATTTGTTTATTTTTGGCTGCACTGGGTCTTTGTTGCTTCAGGGTTCTCTTGTTGTGGCACGTGGGCTTAGTTGCTCCACAGCATGTGCCCCCGCACTGGCAGCTGTATTCCTAACCACTGGACCACCAGGGAAGTCACAGCCAATGTTCTTTAAGGTCGCTTTTTACCCAAAGAAGTCATTTGCTTATTCTAAATCCCCTTTATTGTAGCTGGAAGCCCATTTCCTCTTACATCTAAGAGTTCCCTGCTGCAGTTTGGGGACCCATGTGGACACTTCTCCCATTCCTCACTTGCTGTTAAGCAGTTCTTGGGAGGACTGGCCCCTAGCCAGGGAAACACGCACAGGAAGGCCCTTCCCTGTGCGCTTGCATTCCCCTCCCCTCCCCCGCCATGGATGAAATTGGCAGTTGTCGGTGTCCCTTCTCCAGGGCTCTTTCTTGGAACCCTCAAATCCAGGCTTTATCTTTCAAGAAGCAGGCCTCAGTTGAGGAGTCAATTTAGAATTGACTACACAGGATACAAAATTAATATCAACTCCTTCCTTCTCATTCAGTTCAGTTCAGTTGCTCAGTCATGTCTGACTCTTTGCAACCCCATGAATCGCAGCATGCCAGGCCTCCCTGTCCATCACCAACTCCCAGAGTTTACCCAAACTCATGTCCATTGAGTCGGTGATGCCATCCAGCCATCTCATCCTCTGTCGTCCCTTTCTCCTCCTGCCCCTAATCCCTCCCAGCATCAGAGTCTTTTCCAATGAGTCAACTCTTCTCGTGAGGAGGCCAAAGTATTGGAGTTTCAGCTTCAGCATCAGTCCTTCCAATGAACACCCACGACTGATCTCCCCCAAGGATGGACTGGTTGGATCTCCTTGCAGTCCAAGGGACTCTCAAGAGTATTCTCCAACCACAGTTTAAAAGCATCAATTNTGATCCAGCGGATGTTGGCAATTTGATCTCTGGTTCCTCTGCCTTTTCTAAAACCAACTTGAACATCCTTCTCATTAGGGTTTGTGTTTTTTTTTCTGTGGGGAGGAGGGTTTGTTGATTGGTGGGTTTGGCTGTACACTTTAGGACACCTCAATTGGCTCCTGAACCTTTATCTTTCTTACCCTCAGGTTTGATCCCCAAGGATTACCGATCCCTGAAAACCCAGTACCTGCAGGTAAGGCCAGGAAAATGTGTTCTTGAGGGAATTTGGTGGACATTTTTTAAAGAGTTGAAGACAAAATAGCCCATTTCCGGTCCTGGTCACCCTTCTGTTCCCATGCGGCCTTCCTCTCAGCACAGACACCCTTCCTGCTCCCCTCATTTCACTCTACTCCCCACTTTATGTGGTAGTGCGGGAGGGAATTTGAACAGTTCAGTTGTTGGAAGCAGTGGTGAGGTCTTGCTCTTGGACTCTCCCTCCCTTCAGCTCCTTGTGAGGCATCTATACAGCTTTCCTTCCAGGTCCTTCTCAAATCCTGCCTCCTCTGTGAAGCCTTCCCCACCTCCTCCCATCTATAATTTTCTGTGTTCTTTACTTGTTTCATGCTGCTTTTATTGTCTGTTTGGCATTTGGTTATTTCTGACGTGACTTCCCCAGCACAACACTATAAAGCAGTTATCCCCCAATTGAAAAAAAAAAAAAGAATTCTTCCTCACAAACAAGTGTGGGCTTTTCAGGACACAGACCACATAATCCTCCTCTCCCCAACCTCCGTATCACCTCACAGGGCTAGGCCCTTGGTGGATGCTTGGTAGAGAGCTGAATTGCATTTTGTTCAGAGCTATGGCCCCGAGCACCTGCTGACCTTCTCCAACCTGCGGCGAGCTGGGCTCCTAACAGAGCAGGCCCCAGGAGATACCCTCACAGCCGTGGAGAGTAAAGTGAGCAAGCTGGTGACAGACAAGGCCGCAGGTGAGCAGGGAGCGCAGGTAGCCCCTTCTGCCCTCCCTGGCCCTCGGTGCCTCTTCTCTCAACAGGTGGAGCATGCTGGCCAAGGAGAGAATGAGCTGGGGGAGGAGAAGGTGATTCCTTACTGTCATTGCCCTTACCGCCACTCCTCCTGCTCTCTTGTTAGAACAGCTTCCAGTTAGGGAACCCTGATGTGCTAAGCCTTTTAGATACACTTTCTCATGTAATCCTCCCAAACCTTCTCCATGGTAAGTTGTATTATCTCCATTTTACACATGTGGAAACCGAGGCAGAGGGAGGTTAAGTGACTTGTTCAGGGACCCTCAGGCAGTCAGGTTTGACTCCAAAGGCCACACATTTAACCAGTAAACTGTAGCTCACCCTGTAGATTGCATTTAGTAGAGGGTTGGTGCCATATTGAAGGAGGAAGACTGTGGGTGGAGAAAGAAAGGTAGTGAATGTCTTGACCGGTTTCAGGGAACTTTAGGTGATCTGCTTTGAGGAGGGTCTTCTGGTGTGATAGGTCCTGCTCTTGAGGAGAGGTGGTCCTGTCACTTCCTGAATGGCATCACCCATAGCAGCATCGTTAATCCATAAATCTTAGATAAAACCCAGCACAGATTTCTTTCGCAGGAAAGATTACTGATGCCTTCAGTTCCCTGGCCAAGAGAAGCAATTTCCGAGCCATCAGCAAGAAGCTGAATTTGGTACGTGGATCAGGAGTGGATAGGGGAGGCAGTGGGTTCAGTCCTTTGTGGAATACTTTGAGCCCACAAAACCCTTTCTGTTACTTTGTTTTTATAAAGATCCTTTTGTTTGGGAACTTCCCTGGTGGTTCAGTGTTTCAGACTCTGTGCTTCTAAAGCAGAGGTGTGGGTTCAGTCCCTGGTCGGAGAGCTAAGTTCCCACATGCGACCAAAATGCAGCCAAAAACTAAAAATTAAAGGAAAAAGATTCTTTTGTTTGGTAGCATTATAGCATGAGTTTAGTTTAATAATGAGACAAGACACAAAGGTTCATTCATTTAGTAAACATGTAACACATACCTACGAGTATCAGAGAATGTGCCAAGTGCTGCTTCAGTGACAGGCGTGTCCCATGTCACTGCTGGAGGGTCACAAAGGGGCACTCTTGCCAGGGCCCATGGGCCCTCATTCAGTAGAACTGGCAGGTACTGAACAGCTTCCATCTTTGATTATGGAGTCTTTCCCCACCCCCCTAAGGCTATTGCTGCTCAGCCCTTTAGTTGAAGTAAGAACTGCTCTTAGGGGTACACCACTTCTCTCTGACTCTGTAAAGGACTGGAAGGCCGAGTTGCCACTTGCCTCCTTGTCCCTCTTTACCCTCCAGATCCCACGCGTGGATGGCGAGTATGACCTGAAAGTGCCGCGTGACATGGCGTACGTGTTCAGCGGTGCATACGTGCCCCTCAGCTGCCGAATCATCGAGCAGGTGAGAACGTGGCTCCCTCCCATTCGCATTTCCTGCTCTCTGCTTTCTCTTAGTCCCTGGCCTGGCCCAGCTTGTAACTACCCGAGCAACTAGCAAGACACGTGACAGTCTGGCTGCTGCTGGACTTGAAACTAGCGCTTGTGCCTTCCCAGGTGCTGGAGCGGCGGGGCTGGCAGGGCCTGGAGGAAGTGGTGCGGCTGCTCAACTGCAGTGAGCTGGCCTTCACAGGTNCCCGAGCAACTAGCAAGACACGTGACAGTCTGGCTGCTGCTGGACTTGAAACTAGCGCTTGTGCCTTCCCAGGTGCTGGAGCGGCGGGGCTGGCAGGGCCTGGAGGAAGTGGTGCGGCTGCTCAACTGCAGTGAGCTGGCCTTCACAGGTGCATGGCCTTCCTTGCCCACTGGGGGCGGGTGAAACAAGGGGCGGGCGCGACGCACCACCCAGGACGAGCCTGAGTGGCCAGTGAAGAGCCGCGTCTGGTCCGGTCTTTGCAGACATGACCAAGGACGACAAGGCCTCCAGCGAGTCCCTGCGCCTCATCTTGGTGGTGTTCTTGGGTGGCTGCACGTTCTCTGAGATCTCAGCCCTCCGGTTCCTGGGCAGAGAGAAAGGTGAGAACAGGCCTCCCTGGGATCTGGGGGGCCAAGGGCAGACCTCAGGAAGGCTTCTTTACAGGCCTCTGGCTACCACCTGCTGCCATCTTGCTGGGGGCCGAACAGCAGGGAGCCCGGTTCCACCCAGTGTGGCAAGTTGCTGGGCCTGAGAGCGTGGCACTGGTGCACCTGGGACTATAGAGTGGTGCTCTGACCCAGCCCAGGCTGTGGAACTGGAGGGGCCCCACATGGCTGGTGTCGGGGGCTCAAATCTGCCCTCGGTCACGTTTGGTGGTGCTTTTACTCCTTAGGGTACAGGTTCATTTTTCTGACAACAGCAGTTACCAACAGTGCCCGCCTCATGGAGGCCATGAGCGAGGTGAAAGCCTGAAGTTTTCCCTGCCAGTGTTGATGCCAGTGTTCCTCAGTGGGATGCAGGAGTCTGACTCGCAGCTGCTAAGAAAATGTCTACCAACTACCCTCCTAAGAGCTGGGGAGCAGGGGACTTTCTTGGGATCTAGAGAACCTATCAGAGGAGAGAGTTCACCTCCTGCCCCCAAGATGTTTCTTTTTTGTTCATGAAGTACAGCCCCTGCTAATAAGATAAGGAGGATCTTTTTCTAAATCCTCTTTGAGTGTCACTGTAAATAAAGCCTCTACTCTCAACGTATTATGTTTAGTTCTGGACAGGCATTTCCACAGTTTATTGGGGGGAGGTAGAGGGGGCTTTATATAGCAGCTTCGTGTGCTCCGCAGCCGGGACTGGGTAGTTGCTCTGGACCTGTTCTGTTTCTTCCTTGAAACTTGCCCTGTAATTCATTTTCCTCAATCATAAAACAGGGATTAGATGATCAGTAAGCACCCTTCCAATTCTAAAATTCTGTGATTCATTGTATTTTAGGAAAAATGCGTTTTCTATTGTTTCTACATAAGGAGGCACTTGAATTTTAAGCCATCTGTTTCTTACTGCGGAAGGAAAGATTGTGTCCCCCGTTGGAACAGTTTTAGGCACTGTGCTCCTCTAAAGGCCGCTAGTGCCCCTATAAGTGCTAATTCTAAGGGCCTTTCTTTCCCTTCACCCTTTAAAAATGGTGAACTCTAACCACCATCTATTAGTGGTTGTCTTCTAACTTGATCTCACTGTTAATCCCCTTTTCCTTCTTGTGAGGCTTCCATGACAGTTTTGTCCTGTGTCTCCTAGGCTGTATTTCCATCTCCTTTGTTGCCTCTGTCTGTGGATCCTCCTTTGTTGCCATCTCCTTCTCTGTCTTTTGTTGTTATCTGCTTGCCCATCCCAAGCTTTTGTCTCACTGCTGAATTTCACGCTGTTATTTCCAAAATGACCATTCCATGGGCAGTTGAAATTCAGCATGTATAAAATAAACTCTCAAACTGAATTTCATGCCCCTAAACCTGCCCCTCTTCCTTTGTTTCCCTAATTGACATTCTCATCATCTGCCCTAGTTTTGTTCACGCAAGAAATTATATCCTTGACCTTAGATTTTTTTTTCTTTTTATCCACCACATTCAGCTGGTCCCCCTACCCATTATTTCTAAACGCTTCTAGTTCATTTCTCTTCACCATCCCCATGGCAGATGTACTTGTTTTGGCCCGGGCTTTTTGCAAAACTGTCCCTTCCATTTGCTTCACCTCCAGTCTGTTCCCCAATCCACAGTGCTGCCACTCTTAAAAGAAAGATCCAGGAATTTCCCTGGTGATCCAGTGGTTAAGAGTCCGCCCTGCAATGCAGGGGATACAGGTTCGATTCTTGGTCAGGGAACCAAGATCCTACATACCTCAGAGCAACTAAATGCACATAACTAGAGTTATGAAAGATCCCGTGTCTGTCACCTGAAACCCAACGCAGCCAAATAAATAAATATTAAGGAAAAAAAGAAGACCCAAACCTGTGTTGTTAGGTCATCCAAAAGTATTCTTTCCACAGGAAAATGACAATGCTGTGTTGAAATTCCAAGGAAAATGCATACCTCAAGTATCTAGATAGAAGCTTGACAGTGTTACACCAAACTAGTGTGCAAGATCAAAGACACTGCTGACAGGACTGTTAGTTTGTAAAAAGAATTACACAGTCAGAAAAACATTCTATGGCCAAAGAAATAAACGGTGGCAGTGCACTGCACTTAAATTCTAGAACAGTGCAGTTCGCTAGGACTATAATATGATCCTTTTGTATACATACATTTCAAAGTGTTTTACATGCTGAGTATATGCCCTGAATTATCTTCCAACGGTTCTATGACTTTGTTAGCTTCAGAACTACAGTGTAAAGCACATGATAGCAAAATTGTCTTATCTCTGGAAACTTACAACCCTGGCCACCTGTCTGAAGATCACAGTTTTTGATGCTTTCTGGAAAACTCTCAACTTGATCAACAAAGAGAGCAAGAAATTTTAAAAAGTGGTGCCTGTAAGCCACATAGTGGTGCAAATGTTTGGCTCACTGACGTTGAAAACAACAATGAAGTTCTTCTGAAAGTGAAAAAAAATACTGTCATGAAGTTTAAGCAAACCAGCATTCTTTACTTTTCTTTCATGGAAAAGGCAAATGAGAATTCACAGACACTACTGCTGGCCAATAAACATGGGGAAAATGTGCAATTTCTGTTATTATCAAGCAGGAAACTATTCTTACCAAGCAAAGAAATGTCACAAGGCCAGCAGTACTCCATGCTGCAAAGGGTAAGGAAGGTATTCTTCCAGCGAGG
>SJYV01017837.1:1441477-1514134 GCA_006410875.1 Neotragus pygmaeus
TGTGTTGAAATTCCAAGGAAAATGCATACCTCAAGTATCTAGATAGAAGCTTGACAGTGTTACACCAAACTAGTGTGCAAGATCAAAGACACTGCTGACAGGACTGTTAGTTTGTAAAAAGAATTACACAGTCAGAAAAACATTCTATGGCCAAAGAAATAAACGGTGGCAGTGCACTGCACTTAAATTCTAGAACAGTGCAGTTCGCTAGGACTATAATATGATCCTTTTGTATACATACATTTCAAAGTGTTTTACATGCTGAGTATATGCCCTGAATTATCTTCCAACGGTTCTATGACTTTGTTAGCTTCAGAACTACAGTGTAAAGCACATGATAGCAAAATTGTCTTATCTCTGGAAACTTACAACCCTGGCCACCTGTCTGAAGATCACAGTTTTTGATGCTTTCTGGAAAACTCTCAACTTGATCAACAAAGAGAGCAAGAAATTTTAAAAAGTGGTGCCTGTAAGCCACATAGTGGTGCAAATGTTTGGCTCACTGACGTTGAAAACAACAATGAAGTTCTTCTGAAAGTGAAAAAAAATACTGTCATGAAGTTTAAGCAAACCAGCATTCTTTACTTTTCTTTCATGGAAAAGGCAAATGAGAATTCACAGACACTACTGCTGGCCAATAAACATGGGGAAAATGTGCAATTTCTGTTATTATCAAGCAGGAAACTATTCTTACCAAGCAAAGAAATGTCACAAGGCCAGCAGTACTCCATGCTGCAAAGGGTAAGGAAGGTATTCTTCCAGCGAGGATGCCTTGATGGTGAGGGCAAATTAATAAATACAACCTGTCTGGAGAGGGAGCATGAAGTAATTACAGTAACCCTAAGAAAAAATGCAAGATGCCAAGACTGAGGTATGAAAACATTTGTCCAAATGACACCTAAATATTCATCAACTGTAAAAGAGTTGAATTATGAATCTACACGACCATGAAAAAGTGATATGTAAGCATTAAGTGCTTCCCTGGTGGCTCAGACAGTGAGCCTGCAATGCAGAACTGGGTTCGATCCCTGAGATGGGAAGATCCCCTGGAACAGGGCATGGCAACCCACTACAGTATTCTTGCTTGGAGAATCCCTACCGACAGAGGAGCCACAGGTCCATGTGGTAGCAAAGAGTCGGACACACTCAAGTGAGCACAGCACACAGCTGCAAGCAACTTTGTCGAGTTTTGGGTCTTTAATTTTTCACAGGACAATTGAATAAACCCATGTAGTTTTAAAGAAAACCACGATCCAGGTAATCTCATTTATTTACCAACCGTTACCTGGGAAGTCCCAAACCTTGTGGAGATACTTCCTTCTGTAGAACGGTGGTGTTTACCTAGCAGGGAGAAGCAGGTTGGATCCCATGGACAGAGAAGCCTGGCAGGCCACAGTCCATTTGGGTCGCAGAGTCGTATACTACTTAGCGACTAAACAACAACAAAAGTAGGATGGTTGGGAAGATTAAATGAGATCACCAGAAAAGCACCGGCCGGTGAGCAAGGTCCAACGTCCCTCCCTCTCCCCTTTAGGTCCTGCTTTCTTCTATTTGGGGAAACGGCCACCAAAGCTCGGTCTCCAGGACTGCGGCCTGAAAGAGCGAGGGAAACATATTAAGGCGCCAGGCTTTTCTGTGACTCCTGCTCCCGTCACCCCGCCGGCCGAGGGCGGCAAGGCGTTTTAAACTCACCAAGCCAGGGAGACCAAGAGACTCGGCGGTCTCTAGGCTGAGACGCGCACTTTGAAAACCGCGCCCAGCGCGCAGGCCCCCGCCCCAAACCGCGACGCGCTAGTGGGCGGGGCGAGGCGGGGCTTCTCGAGGAGCGACGGGACGGGGCACCAATCGCGGGGCTTTTACCGCCTCCGGTTCGGTTTGAAATTCTGCGGAGGCCTAACGGCTTGCGCAGCTGCGAGCCGGAGGGACGCCGCTGGTGCTAGCTGTGGATTGCTGCGATCGGCCCGCGTGAAGAAGGTCGGGGGCCTCGACGCCCGCCCGCTTGGAGCGTCCGTCATGAGGAGAAGGTGCATGTTTGTGGGGGGCGTCGAGGGGGCGCGGGAGGGAGCGACTCCCCTTCTGGGTGTGGGGCGGTGCGGGGTCCGAGGGGCCGCCCTCCACCCGGGGTCGGGGCGTCCTGTCAGCCGCGCCCGAGTGAGGCCGGGAGCGGCCGGACTCCGCTGGGAAGCTGTGAGCCGGCGCGAGGGCCGCGGGCCACTGGCGGCGGGGAGGCCAGACCTGACGCGCCCTTTCCCCGGCGGCCCCCGGCCTCCGCAGGTCCAGCCGCCCCGAGCGGAGCTGATCCAGGTGCCCGGGACCAGCGGCGGGGTGGGGAGGTCGGTCGGGCCCGCGGCGCCGCGGGTGCGGGGCGGTCGGAGCTGGAGTCCGGGAGCCCCACCCTCTCCGCCCATTTAGCGTCTCAGGTGCTGCTTATTGGCACCGACGGCTTGTTTTATGTATCTCCTGAGTTTTTTTGTGGTCAGGGTTTCAATAAAGCGGTCAAGTTTTAAATTTAGCGTTGCATTTCTGTGTCTCAGGGTTGCAGTGTTAATACTTTACTCGAATTGGAAACATAAACTTGGTTTTCTTGCAAGTTCAGAAACTCCCAATTAAGGAATACTTGTCCGGTCGTTTTAGCAACTTTTCAGGCATTGTGGGAGAAGGGGAGTTGCGGGGGNTCAGCGATTAAAAAGAATACATTTGAATCAGTTCTAATGAGGTGGATGAAACTGGAGCATATTATACAGAGTGAAGTAAGCCAGAAGGAAAAACACCAATACAGTATACTAACGCATATATATGGAATTTAGAAAGATGTTAACGATAACCCTGTTTGTGAGACAGCAAAAGAGACACAAATGTGAAGAACAGTTTTGGACTCTGTGGGAGAGGGAGAGGATGGAATGATTTGGGAGAATGGCAATTAAACATGCACACTATCATATAAGAAATGAATCACCAGTCCAGGTTCGATGCAGGATACAGGATGTTTGGGGCTGGTGCACTGGGATGACCCAGAGGGATGGTATGGGGAGGGAAGTAGGAGTGGGGTTCAGGATGGGGGACACGTGTACACCTGTGGCAGATTCATGTTGATGTATGGAAAAACCAATACAATATTGTAAAGTAATTAGCCTCTGATTAAAATAAATAAATTTAGCCTCCAATTAAAATTAAAAAAAAAAGGATAATGATTCAAACTCATCTGGAGCCAACTGGATACCAATTCTAACCTGGATGGGAGCTCATCTGACTCTTTTTATTATTTTCTCATGGGTACTATTTGAGATTTCATGGGGGGAAGTCAGCATTTATTCTGCCTTATTTATTATGGAGAAGGACAGGCTTTATTCTTCCTAATCTGTCTAAGGAGATGAATGATAAAAAGAACTAATGATCATGATCACTAAACAAAGAGATTTATTTGAATTAATTTAAAAAAACAATTGGTATTAATGTATTTACTTGAATTAAATAGAAAAATTTAGATATCACTCTGCTATAGTATCTTTCAGACAACATTGCAAATATTGTTGAAAAGATCATAACTGATTTATTAGCTCCAGCTGTTCACCAAAAGAAGTAAAATTTTACATGATAGTGCCAAGTATTCTTGATCTTAAACAAGGAATTCTGCAAGAATCTTCCATAATATAATTAAAAGAAGAGTGGACTTCCCTGGTGGTAGTCCAGTGGTTAAGACTTCACCTTTCAATGCAGGAGATGCAAGTTCAGTCTCTGATCAGGGAACTAACTAAGATCACACAAGCTTCATGGTCCAAAAACAAAACAATAAAACAGAGGCAATATTGTAACAAGTTCAGTAAAGACTTTTTGAAAAGAAGAGGATAACAGTAATATTATTAACATTTATAGACAGTTTCTTTGTATAAAGATCTATGATAGAAGTTATTTTATTTAATCCTCACAATACTATATATAGTTTTAATATATATATGAAAATTATCCCCATTTTACAGAAAGAAAATTCTATCTTAGTGAAGCTCAAGTTTCTGTGTCAAAGAACACAAAAATAAAATGTTTTGGACTGTAGCACATCCACTTAGCCACACAACTAATGGGAGTTATTGAAATGAGATAAAGAAATTGGAGGGGAAAACACTGACAAATACAGAATTAACTGGAAGGGGAGGATTTTAAGAAGATGGTTGTATTAAATATGTTCCACTAAGGAGGTACACCAGGGAAAATGTAGATTAACAAAAGCCATGCATCTGGGGAAAAGGAAGTCACAAGGTGGAACTTTGAAAGAGTACATGTTTTGATTAGTCATGACAGTGGAAATCAGAGACAAGAAATCAAGATATGATTGGGTGTGAAGATGTGGTGGATTTGAAAAGAAGTCCTGGGAGCCTTCAGTGAAAAAAGAAAATATGGTAGCTACTACTGAAGAACCAAGGAACTTTCTCAATGCAGGGATTTGTGCATAATTGAAAACAGACACAGGGCTCCTCAGCAGAAAGGGGGAACCAAAGAGAATGGGGAGATACAGGAGATTTGAAGGCAGGACTAGACATAGGAGCAAGTGACATCAAGAACATGGGTCAAGACTAAACAACTTTTCTTGCAGGGAAACAAACACCTTTTCCTTGTGGGAGAAAAGGAAGGTAAAAATGGAATGGAGAACTAAGAAAATGACAACTCACTATCATTCTCTCACAAATCCCAACAATTTACTTACTTATTTAGTTAGTCAGCTACATAGTTTTTGTTGTTGTTGTTGTTGTTTGCTTGTTTTCTGTTTGATTTGCTTCAGAGGCACAAGAATGTTGCTGTCCTATCTCTGCGCTTGAAAACTTTGGACTATCTCTGACCCCACTCACTTTCTCATGCTCACAACCATTCAACTCCTAGATATCAACAATTGATTTCCAATTTGACAACCCTGTTTCATCCCCACCAGCACTTGCAGCCCCACTGCTATAAGACTTACGGTCTTTTGAAAATACTACTACTAGAGGCTTTATTTTGATGGAGCAGTGGTAAAGAATTTGCCTGCTGATGCAGGAGATGCAAGAAGTATTGGTTGGATCCCTGAGTCTGGAAAAACCCATAGAGAAGGAAATGGCAACTCACTCCAGTATTCTTTCCTGGAAAATTCCATGGACAGAGGAGACTGGCAGGCTGCAGCCCACAGGGTCTCGAAGAGTCAGATGCGAGTTAGCTACTGAGCACCAACACACACACAATAATACTCTTAAATGAACCCCTGTTATAATTCAGCCTCAGAACAGCACTGAAAAAAATGGGCTATATTACCTTTTCTTATGAAAAGATACTGAAGCTTTCAGAGGGAAAGTAACTTACTTGCATTTATATGATTATAGGTAAAGAACCAGAAACTGAACTCGGGTCTTTCTAATTGAAAAAACATCCTCTGCCAGGCCACATTCTTGAGGGCACATGCCTCTTATCATAAAGGGTGAAGAACAAGAGTTATGGTGGAAACTGAGCTAGAGAATAAGCAGTATTGATGACTGACAGCTCCATTGGATTTGGGTAGTGTGACTCTGTAGCGGTCACTTCTACCCAACACAGGGACTTCCTCCAGAAAGGTACAGCAGCTTGGGGTTGTTGTTGTTGTTGTTTAGTCACTCAGTTGTGTTTAACTCTTTGTGATTCCATGAACTATAGCCCACCAGGCTCCTCTGTGCATGGGATTTCCCAGGCAAGAATATTGGAGTGGGTTGCCATTTCCTTCTTGAGGGAATCTTCCTGGCCCAGAGGTCAAACCTGCATCTCCTGTTTTGGCAGGCAGTTCTTAACCGCTGAGCCACCAGGAGACCGCTTTACTTAGGAGTGGGAACACAAAAAAGACAATAAGGATTATCACAGGCGAGAATCCTCATGGTGATGAGGACCAGCAAGCTGAGACAAAAACCAAATTGCAGTCTTGGGATTCAAGGAAAACACGACTGGACATGGAGGTAAGTGAATGACTGTCACCTGAGAGCCTCAGCTGAGTCCATTTGTGACAAAGGCCTCCCTTCTTTATCTTCAGCATGGAGCCTGTGGTTTGGTCTCTTGGTTCTCAGGTTCTGGACTCCTGGAACTTCTGATCTTAGTCCACTTATTCTTCCTCATCTCAAGGCTTTTATTTTTCTTTTAATTTTTTACTAAGATATAATACGTGTGTGTGTAAAAACTCCACCACTATAATAAATTTACTCTTTCCCTATTTTTCATTTGCTTATCCAGTTCTTGTATAGAATCATATATAAGTTTTAAATAGTTCCAGTAAGGAAAGATATGCCATGTTTTACTGGGCGTGTTTCATAATTTTCTATTTTAACAGAGGCTAAGCTGCAAGGAGATCCAACCAACCCATTCTGAAGGAGATCAACCCTGGGATTTCTTTGGAAGGAATGATGCTAAAGCTGAAGCTCCAATACTTTGGCCACCTCATGTGAAGAGTTGACTCATTGGAAAAGACTCTGATGCTGGGAGGGATTGGGGGCAGGAGGAGAAGGGGACGACCAAGGATGAGATGGCTGGATGGCATCACTGACTTGATGGACATGAGTCTGAGTGAACTCTGGGAGTTGGTGATGGACAGGGAGGCCTGATATGCTGCGATTCATGGGGTCACAAAGAGTCGGACATGACTGAGCTACTGAACTGAACTGAACTGAAGCTGGTAAATAATCCACCTGCAATGTGGGATATCTGGGTTCGATTCCTAGGTTGGGAAGATCCCCTGGAGAAGGGAAAAGCTACCCACTCCAGTAGCTCCCACTCCAGTATTCTGGCCTGGAGAATTCCATGGACTGTATAGTTCATGGAGTCACAACGTGACTGAGTGACTTTCAAAAACAACAACAACAACTCCATTAGGGCTTCCCAGGTGGCTCAACACTAAAAAAATCCACCTGTAATGCAGGAGACACAGGAGACATGGGTTCAATCCCGGGTCTGGAAGATCCTGTGCAAGAGGAAATGTCAACCCACTCCAGTATTCTTGCCTGGAGAATCCCATGGACAGAGGAACGTGGTGTCTCAAAGAGTCCATGGTTTCTCAAAGAGTCTGACATGATTGAAGTGACTTAACATTAGAGTATAGTATCACTGACTCAATAGACATGAGTTTGAGGAAACTCTGGGAGATAGTGAAGGACAAGGAAGCCTGGTGTGCTGCAGTCCTTGGAGTCACAGAGTTGGACACAACTTTGCGATTGAACAGCAGCAACATAAAGTATAGCACTTTTGGTTAAAATCTTCTGTGTATTTCTTAATAAGACAAACAGGGTACTTTTAATTCCTTTGAAAATCACTCATGCATTCAAGAAATATTTGTTTTTATTTTCTGGCCACTACAAGACCATACCATCATACTTTTGTTATTATTCTACTGGGAGAGTGATCAATGACAAGAGCAATGATGAAGGTAAGCCCAAATTAGCAGCTAAGGCACCAAGAAGAATCACTTTCTTCAGACAGGTCATAAGGAAAATGATTTTTTTATCTTTTATTGACAAAACTGCATCACAAAAGATATTCACATAACCTTTTTATTTGGGGGCCTAATTAAAGGTGTTAGAAATCCTTATGTAGGCTTTTCTACTTACCCACTGGAGCATAGAATGATACATCCTCACTCTGTTGGTATTTTATTACTTGCTTTTAGAAGGGAATAATTGGAAGAATATATCCTAGAGATGTGGGAAGTCATAAACCACGTTGTTTTGTCTGGCTATTGAATGGTGAGAAATGGTTTTCACTGGCACCTGAAGACACTGGAGAGTTGGAATAATCATATAATTGTTTGTCCCAGTGACTTCTTTCCATCTAGCCTCAGTTCTTACAAACTTTTTTTCAAGAAGAGGGGCATGTTTTGCTTGTAATTTAAAGAAAATGACTAACATAAAATATCCTCCCTCCTGGAAAATGAAACATGTGAATTCATTGTATGTGTTATGCTATTGGTTTACTTTTGTAGTCTTAAAAATATGATGAGGAAATCCATTCATTTTCATGTATCAGATATTTAGGTTGCTTTTCAATGTGTAAAAGGCGGTGCTGAACTGATAAAATATCACTTTGCAAATGATATCATTTACCCCTAAATCTTTGTAAATAGATGAAGACTTAACTGAATATAGTTCTGACTTTAAAAATATGCTCTTGTTTCCTGAAATCTTATAATTGGTTTGTGTGATTTTATTTATTTTTTCCTATTATGTGCCATCTCTACTCTTCGACAACTTGAAACAACTTGATTATCACTCATGTTTAGAACATCTTTTGATGCTCTACTGACCATTGCCACCAAAGAATGGACACATGTGCTTTATGGATCAGCATTTCCTCCTGACTAATGAACAGAAACTTCCCTGAGAGGTTGATAAGCAAACAAACATCAGCAGGAGAATGGCAGCTAATTCCCCAAAGAGGCTGACGGAAGTCATACTTCCCAAGTCAGGAAAAGAAAGGCAGGACGTGGGTGATACAGAGAAAGGTGCAGTGTTCCAGGACAGACAGGAAACACTGACATATGGCAACTGAATCAAAGGGGGCCATCCAGTCCCTGTTCAATTGTTTGAGACACAAAGTCCATGATCCTTAAGCCATCTAATACTTTGACCATTACTTTGAGAAAACTCAGAAGTGATGGTTGAGGGCAGTGTTAGTGAAAAAGTGAGCACTGCAGAAAGAATGAGAATTCACTGTGGAATGAGTATAAATGAGACACTTGGCTTTGATTTTTTTCAAGATTTTGTTTTGTTATCTTTGTTTTTTCATGTAAACCATTTAAAAAATATTTACTACAATTGTTATAATATTTGTTTTTGGGTTTTTTAGCAACTAGACATGTGGGATCTTAGCTCTCCAACCAGGGATCAAACCCACACTGCCTGAATTGGAAGGAGAAGTGTTAACCACTTGGACCACCAGGGAAGTCCCACTTGGCTTTGACTTTTGTTGAGAGTTGTATAAAGTTATCTTGTCCAAGAGTTATGCCTTGTGTGTGTGTGTTTTTTTTTTGAGTTATTAAATTTTCATGATGATTTTGAATCTTCACAGATCATGTACTAATTTAGAGTCTAACCATGATGAATTCTGATTAAGAACTAGAGAAAGTACACTTTGAAGAATGAAAAAGTAGGTATAAAAATTTTGGTGAACTTTACATCATTAAACAGACAAAGATATTATATTAATAGTAATGATTCTATCAAAAGGGTTCAGAGTCAGGGTCACAAAATTCTGGGGTTAGTATTTTTTGTACTGTTCCAAAGGATATTATTTGATGGAGAAAGTAGATGAAGATCTTTACAGGGAGAGTGTATGGAACCCAGAGGAGCCAGTTGGTTTAAGAGCACATTAGTTTCAGCCTACTTTCTGCTTTTTAGTCTCTCTGAGTAACTACCTCTGTCTTCCCCCTTCTGAAGTCACACAGTTAAATTTCTGTTCTTTGGAGTCAAAAGAAGTCCCTACACTTCCTATTCCTAACCCAAACATATGGCCCATTATGCTTACCTTATGTTAAAGACATACTTGGGAGAATGGCATTGAAGCATGTATACTATCATGTAAGAAATGAGGTGCCAGTCTATGTTCAATGCAGGTTGCAGGATGCTTGGGGCTGGTGCACGGGGATGATCCAGAGAGACGTTGTGGGGTGGGAGGTGGGAGGGGGATTCAGGATGGGGAGCTCATGTACACCTGTGGTGGATTCATGTTTGGGATCTTGAAAATTCCATGTAAGTATTCTCTCAATCCTGAAAGAAGAAAGAAGGTAGCAGAAAAGGAAAAACTAAGATGCATGTAATATACATCATGATTTTGAAATTGTGGGGAAATGGAAAACACACTTGATGCTCTGCATTCTTATTAAAAAACAATAACTAAAATCTAGAGGCTTGGAGCGCTGTCGGAAGAGAGTTTTTCCCTTCCCTCGCATTTTTATTCCTCTTGGAGATTTAGTTTCATTTGCAGCAATTTCTTCAGTGAGTAAAATAACATTTTACTCAAGAGTTAAAAGGGGTCAGTTTGGGTCTTGTCAGGGTGCTTTGGATCTTTCTTGCTGACCTGGAATTAGTGCATGTGTGTCTAAGTGCTACTTCAACCACCCAGCACACCATGAAATATGTTTTCCGCTACAATGATATTGCTGGCAGTGCATAAAACAAATGGACTGGGTCAGAAATAGCTTGACTCCACCTTTAAATGGGATCTTCTAGGTATTTATACATTGGAAAGAACTTCCAAAACTTTCTTCTATTGAGATTTTATTATAATTTTAATTTCTATCTACCAGAAACTATTCATTACCTTGCTTCATCCTTGTAACAACCTTAGAAATGAATTCTGTATTGTAAGCACCAGTGCACAGATGAGGAAACTGAGGTTCAGAAGATTTACTATTTTGCCTTAGGTCTCAAGCTAGTAACTCGGAATACAAATGAAGAGCCTGAAAACCTCAAGTCTTTCCTTTTTCCACTTTGACTCATCTCATTTGAAACTGCACCATTTAGGATTTGGGTTTCAGTTCAGTTCAGTTGCTCAGTTGTGTCCGACTCTTTGCAACCCTATGGACTACACCACATCTGGCCTCCCTGCCCATCACCAACTCCCAGAGTTTACTTAAACTCATGTTCCATTGAGGCGGTGATGCCATGCAACCATCTTATCCTCTGTTGGCCCCTTCTCCTCCCACCTTCAATTTTTCAAGGATCAAGGTCTTTTCAAATGAGTCAGCTCTTTGCATCAGGTGGCCAAAGTTTTGGAGTTTCAGTTTCAACATCAGTTGAATATTCCAATGAATATTCAGGACTGATTTCCTTTAGGATGGACTGGCTGGATCTCCTTGCAGTCTAAAGGACTCTCAAGAATCGTCTCCTACACCACAGTTCAAAAGCATCAGTTCTTCGGCACTCAGCTTTCTTTATAGTCCAACTCTCACATCGTTACATGACTACTGGAAAAAACCATAGCTTTGACTAGATGGACATTTGTTGGCAAAGTAATGTCTCTTCTTTTTAATAAGCTGTCTCAGTTGGTCGTAACTCTTCTTCCAAGGAGCAAACATCTTTTAATTTCATGGCTGCAGTCACCATCTACAGTGATTTTGGAGCCCCCCAAAAATAAAGTCTGTCACTGTTTCCCCATCTATGTGCCGTTAAGTGATAAGATCATTTGCCATGATCTTAGATTTCTGAATGTTGACTTTTAAGGCAACATTTTCACTCTCCTCTTTCACTGTCATCAAGAGGCTCTTTAGTTCTTCTTTGTTTTCTGCCTTAAGGGTGATGTCATGTGCATATCTGAGGTTATTAATATTTTTCCTGACAATCTTGCAGCACTTCTCATAACTCTGCACATAAGTTAAATAAGCAAGGTGACAAGATACAGCCTTGATGTACTCCTTTTCTGATTTGGAACCAGTCTGTTGCTCCATGTCCAGTTCTAACTATTGCTTCTTGACCTGCATATAGATTTCTCAGAATGCAGGTCATGGGTCCTGGTATTCCCATCTCTTTAATAATTTTCCACAGTTTGTTGTGATCCACAGTCAGAGGCTTGGAGTAGTCAATAAAGCAGAAGTAGATGTTTTTCTGGAACTCTCTTGCTTTTTTGATGATCCAACAGATGTTGGCAATTTGATCTCTGTTTCCTCTGTCTTTTCTAAATCCAGCTTGAACATCTGTAAGTTCATTGTTCGTGTGCTGTTGAAGTCTTACATGGAGAATTTTGAGCATTATTTTACTAGAGTGTGAAATGAATGCAATTGTGCAGTAGTTTGAACATTCCTTGGCATTGCCTTTCTTTAGGATTGGAATGAAATCTGACCTTTACCAGTCCTGTGGCCACTGCAGAGTTTTCCAAATTTGCTGGCATATTGAGCATCATCTTTTAGGATTTGAAATAGCTCCACTGGAATTCCATCACCTCCACTAGCTTTGTTCATAGTGATGCTTCCTAAGGCCCACTTGACTTCACATTCCAGGATGTCTGGCTCTTGGTGAGTGATCACACCACCGTGATTATCTGGGCCATGAATCTTTTTTTTGTACCATTCTTCTGTATATTGTTGCCACCTCTTCTTAATATCTTCAACTTCTGTTAGGTCCATACCATTTCTGTCCTTTATCGAGCCCATGTTTGCATGAAATGTTCCCCTGGTATCAATTTTTCTTGAACAAATCTCTAGTCTTTCTCATCCTATTGCTTTCCTCTATTTCTTAGGATTTGGGTTTAGCTGCATACAACAGATAAGCTAGATAACCAGAGATGAGACAAGATAGAGATTCAGAGCTAACCTGTCCAAAGCTGGTTAAAGGAACTGCTTTCAGTTATCCGGTCGTAATCAGGCATATGAATGCACCTGCAGCTCCAGCCATCGTGACTCTCATTCAGACAGAAAAGAGTTAGAAAGAAGAGGATGAGTGGTACTCATAATAAAAAGGCAAAACCTTCCCAGGAATACATAGAAATGATCAGAAACATGTTTCCTGTGCTTACTACTCTTGGTCTAGCATCTATAGAAATTAATTTTGATCTGGTCACATTGCTGCCCACCCTCCAAAATAATAGAGATCCTGTCAGTAAGAAGGAAAATGGGAGTGGGTTTTATATAAGCATCCAGAAGTATCTATCCCCCAACACATTTATATCTCCGTTTCAAAAATAATCAAATGTTTTCTTTGGGGCACTTTTTTGTCTCAGTAGCATATTCCTACACTTTATGTTTACCAAGTGAAGCCTGTACACACATTGACCACTTTGGCTGATTGTCTGCTGGCTAAATAAACACTCTCCATATAAAAACCATACCAGAGAGAAGCTTAAAGTTTAACCATTTAAAGGTTTTGATTTTACTCTAGTTTATAAAGAATCTTTACTGAGTAATGTTATAACACCATTTTCTAGAGAAATAAATAGTTTTTGAATATAAAATTCAACTCTTTCAGGTAATGGAAAAAGGCAACCAAAACAGATGTACTACAGGGCATACAAAGCTTGAACCATTCAAGAAATATCTTTAAGGTTGGGAGCTAACTCTTATCATCTCAGGTCTTTGTTGCCCTTGAATTTGCTCATCTTAATGGCTGACTCACCCTATTCACCCTCCCACTTGGCAGCCGAAGTTAAACGGCTTGTGATTCACAATCTCAGCCCCCAGAGTGCACATTTGTAATGAACAAGGTTTATAATGTGTCTCTAGTCTCCTTGGCCTCCTCTTCCTCCTTGCCAAATCCCTTCTGCTCTGTGAGATTTTACAGAGTACTTGACGTCCTTAGGTCTCGCCAAGCTGGTGAAGATGTTTACAAGGGATTGAACATAAGCTTCCCAGCCATCAAATTAGGTAATTAATCCCAGATTATGCTGAATGTGCATCAGGCAACATGAACTATACGAAGACGAGTTCATCAATTAATACAGAGGATCTGGGGAAGAGGAGACGGCAGTCATGACTAAAGAATAATGGTCAGAGGGATTACAGGAGAGTCAGGACAGTGTGATGGCTCCTAAGCTCAGGCTAGGAGCTCCAAGAAGAGTGGAGGTTCATTAATGTCAAATACTCTAAAGCCTGAGTAAGATGGAAAGGTGAGACAATTGTGTTTGGAAAGTAGCATATAACTGATGAATTTGCTAAGGTAGGTATAAAGCGATGGTGTTGGGGGAAAAAAAATTAAAGAAAACATTGAGCAGATAAACCTCTGACAGTGGGCTTCCTTAGTGGCTCCTTGGTTGGTTAAAGAATCTGCCTGTGATATAGGAGACCCAGCTTCAACTCCTAGATCTGGAAGATCCCCTGGAGAAGGAAATGGCCACACACTCCAGTACTCTTGCCAGGAGAATTCCATGGACAGAGGAGTCAGGTGGGCTACAGTCCATAGGGTCACAAAGAATCAGACATTACTGTGCAACTAACTTTCACTTTCTAACAGTAGAAATTTAGAGAAAAGGGATTTCTTTTCTTTTCTTTTTTCTTTTCTTAGCAAGAGGGCTGTTCCTGGGGATAATAACCCTCTTATACCTCTGGACTGTTCTTGCCCATGGAATTGTACAGGCTTCTGTATTATGTGGCAGAAAATATAAATGTAGAGTGAATTTACAGTGTACCTCTATCAGCAGAGGTAAGTATGTGTAAGCAAAGTGCTGTCCTCTGTAGCTGTGGATGAAATCAGGAGGGTCAAGGGGATTTCATGTGGGCATACCAGTGGCATCCTTGAACATTTTTCAAAAAAGAAAAAAGATGGCTAGTATTTATAGCACACTTACTCTTCCTAAGGCTTGCATGCTGCTGACGTGGGTTGCCGTGCCCTTCCCCAGATCTTCCTGGCCCAGAAATTGAACTCTTGTCTCTCATGTCTCCTGCACTGGAAAGCTGGTTCTTTACCAGTAGCACCATCTGGGAAGCCCTGTTCTTTCTAGACACTATTGTAAACAAGATAAAGGACCTTTACATAAAGATACTAATGGCTAACTGGTCATTTTTTGAAAGACATCCTGGTAAAAGGAAGGAGAAAGAGATGGTGGGAACCAGGGAGGTATACAAGTTGGTGGGGATGGCAATTTATATGGAAAACTCTTGGATAAAATTTTAGCCTGGAGGAAGGTGGTTAGTATAGAAGGGCAAATGGAAATGAGTTTGCCAAAAGACGGAGTGAGGGTAGAGATGGAAAGGATTTATACCATATTGAGTTAATATTAATTTGGCAACTGATGTTTTATACAATAGTCCTTCTAAATACAAAGGATTCACTGCCAAATATGAGCACAATACACACACATGTGCACACACATACACCTGTACATAAATCATAAGTGTGTACAGTGTTATAAATCTCAGTGACTAAAAATGGCAAGTAGAACATGAGGAATTTAGAAGAATGATTATTTAGTTTACAATAAATGTGATAAAATATAATAGGTTTTTAGGTTCCTTAGAATGCTTATCTTTTCCTACACCTAATATAAGAAGCATGTCTCTGGACGTTTTTATTCTTTTTCACTTTCTAGTGACATAGACCTTGACAGATAGAACTTCTACAGCTATTTTGAGCTATGCAAATGGGAAGAGAAATAAGAATATATATCTTTGTTTCAATATGACACATTAAAATGAGAAATAATAAATTATAAAGGAGTATTCAAAGGTTTGTCAACAAAGATCTGTCTAGTCAAGGCTATGGTTTTTCCAGTGGTCATGTATGGATGTGAGAGCTGGACTGTGAAGAAAGCTAAACGCTGAAGAATTGATACTTTTGAACTGTGGTGTTGGAGAAGACTCTTGAGAGTCCCTTGGACTGCAAGGAGATCCAACCAGTCCATTCTGAAGGAGATCAGCCCTGGGATTTCTTTGGAAGNAGATGGACTGTGAAGAAGGCTGAGCACTGAAGAATTGATGCTTTTGAACTGTGGTGTTGGAGAAGACTCTTGAGAGTCCCTTGGACTGCAAGGAGATCCAACCAGTCCATTCTGAAGGAGATCAGCCCTGGGATTTCTTTGGAAGAAATGATGCTAAAGCTGAAACTCCAGTACTTTGGCCACCTCATGGGAAGAGTTGACTCATTGGAAAAGACTCTGATGCTGGGAGGGATTGGGGGCAGGAGGAGAAGGGGACGACAGAGGATGAGATGGCTGGATGGCATCACCGACTCGATGGACGTGTGTTTGAGTGAACTCCAGGAGATAGTGATGAACAGGGAGGCCTGGTGTGCTGCAATTCATGGGGTCACAAAGAGTCGGACACGACTGAGCGACTGAACTGAACTGAACTGAACGGAACTGAGACTGCCTTAAACACACAAATCCCTCTGCATTGTGACTCAGCAGAAAAAATGTAGGCGTGATTTGGAAAAGGGCTCCAAACTGGGTTTTGAAAACCTGGCCATTAGTACCTCTTGTGTTGCTCCCCAGCTGTGTGGCCTAGAGGAGAGCACACAACCTCTCTGAGCCTTTTCATCTCACTCATAAACCCTATCTTGCAGATTGAAGAATGACATGCAATAGAGCATGAGATAGAACGTTGAAAACTATTCATGTCGATGTATGGCAAAGCCAATACAGTATTGTAAAGTAAAATAAAGTATAAAAAAAAAATTGGAAGGGTTGTTAATTACTTTTAAATATGAAGGGATTAAGGGCTTCCCAGGTGGCCCAGTAGTAAAGAATCCGTCTGCTAATGCATAAGACACATGTTTGATCCCTGGGGCAGGAGGATCCCCTGGAGAAAGAAATGGCAACCCACACCAGTATTCTTGCCTGGAAAATACCCTGGACCGAGGAGCCTGACAAGCTACAGTTTATAGGGTCACAAAAGAGTCAGACATGACTTTGTGATAAAGTATCAACAAACATGAAGGGGTTAGAGTATATGAAGACTTTCCAAAGTGTCTATGCTTATAGGAGACAGCAAGTGGAGAAGGAAGAAGATTTTAAAACAGGAGAGAAAGAGGGAGAGAGAGAATGAGGGGGTCGTCCTTATCCCCTGCTCTGTGCTGGTCTCAGAGTTCACTGGTCGTGCTGCCAACGTTTCTGCTAACTCACAGTTAACTCACGTTTCTGAAAACTCACAGTCGGGACATAAAGGATCTTAAGTAAAACTGTAGGACTCAGGGCTGGAACAGGGTAAAGTGAAAAGCAAGGGAACTTGTACCTGGAACTTTGGTCTTCTAAGACAGAATATAAGGCTGTAGGTGCTCCAGTGAGGCTAGGGAAACAGGGCTGATGCCTGCGCATCAGGAAGGAAAGGCCTAAGTCAGGCTGTGTCAAGTCTATTTATCAGTTTGGGGGAGCCTCCAAGGAAGCAATCCCAAGACAGTTTCTTCAGATGAGCATGAGTAATTTTCCCAGTGAGCCAGGGTCTTGGGAAATGAACCTCGTTTACAAGGAATAAGCCAGACTCTTACTCCCTCTCTTATCTCACTTTGTCTCCTCCCCTATATACTCCTTCCTCCCTCCTCAGCTCTCCCTGTTTTAGGTGATAAGATGAACTTGGATCTCACAAACCATAGATCCCTCAGTCTATCCCTTATCTGACCAAACTCTTAGCATCACTGACTCAGAACTGAAAGGATTTTTAGATTCAATACCCTCTCCATAGAGGAACTGGATTTTTAACATCTCTGTCCAGACAACATCTTGTCCTCTCTTTGCATCTCGACTTTGATGGGGAGCTATCTTCAAACAGATTTTAAGCAAAATGTCTCCAGTCTCAAATGTACATGTGCATAGTTGTGTCTGACTCTTTGTGACCCCATATTCTGCAACCTGCCAGGCTCCCTCCTTTATCCATGGAATTTTTGAGGCAACAATACTGGAATGGGTTGCCATTTTTTTTCTCCAGGGGATCTTCCCAAGCCAGGGATAGAACCCACGTCTCCAGCATCTCCTGCATTGGCAGGCAGATTCTTTACCACTGCACCACAGTTGGTAGTTACAAAACAGCACTCAGTTTGGAGTCATCATTTAGAGTAGAGTTATGCCAAAGACACGCTGCTAGAGGAGAGTATGAACGGTTTCAGGCATGTTCCCGGTTCCACTGATGGGCCGTGATTGATTTATGGAATTGCTCTAGCTGCCCTCCTCCCACCGCCCCCTACTTTTCAAATCTAACAGTAACACACCTTCCACTGAGTTTGTATAGTTGGCCTTTGTCCTGCTGCTGAAGTCCTTATAACCTAAGGTCATTTGGTCATCACAACCCGAACCCCCTTCTGGGAACAGCCCAGACTCCCAAAGCCTTTCAACAAAAACCAACCTCATTTATGCTTGTTGTGCTTGGGAATCTATCTTCCTTACTTCTCTTCTTGATTTATGTTGTATTATTTATTGAGGCAGGCATTGAGTTAGATACTGGGAAATCACCATGAACAAAATGGACATGATTGCCTGCTTTCATGGAGCCTGAAGATCAGTAAAGAGATAAGGAAAATAATCACAAACTGATGCATGCCCCAAAGAAGCTATAATCTGAAATAAAGAATAATGAGGGAGGAGCAAGCAACTACTGGATTGGCAAAAAAAAAAAAATCATTAGGGTTTTTTCACACCATCTTACAAAAAACTTGAATGAACTCTTCAGCCAATCCAATACTTAGTTTGGTTGGTCACAGAGTCTCTCTGAAAGACACGTAAGCTGAGACCAGATGGCTAAAAGGGTGTCAGCTACTCAGGGAGTTGGAAAAAGAGCTTTCCAGAGAGAAGACACAGCATCTTTAAAGGCACAAAAGTGCATATTCAAGGACTGACAGAGAGTCAGTGCTGGTGTTACTCATGCTGTGAATGACACAAGTTGAGGCTGGGAGCTACGTATCTGCAGATGAAGCCAGTAAGTCTGGCTTAATCTGTTTTTTTCTTAAAATTATAAGTTCAGGGAGAATTCGTTTGAGTATTGTAAGCAAGTGGAGTGGGATGATTTAATTTAGGTTGAATGGATCACTCTAGTGGCCATGAGGAGAATGGGTTGAAGACAGACAGAAACAGACGGAAACAAAGTGGTGGCCCAGGCGTGTGGGGAACACAACCTGAGCTAGGATGGAAGAAGGAAGTAGAGAGAAAAAGAAATGATCTAGCTACTTTTGGTGGTGAAATCATGACGCTTCAGTGGCAGGCTGGATCCTGGAAATACAAGAAAGAATAAAATCAAGGATGACCCTCCATTTCTGACTTGGGGAACTGGGAAAGGGTGCATAATGGATTAATATGGGGAAGAGTTTGAACCCCTGATAGATGAGCTGCTGCTGCTAAGTCACTTCAATCGTCTGCGACTCTGTGCTACCCCATAAATGGCAGCCAACCAGGCTCCCCCATCCCTGGGATTCTCCAGGCAAGAACACTGGAGTGGGTTGCCATTTCCTTCTCCAATGCATGAAAGTGAAAAGTGAAAAGTGAAAGTGAAGTCGCTCAGTCGTGTCCAACTCTTCGCGACCCCATGGACTGCAGCCTACCAGGCTCCTCCACCCATGGGATTTTCCAAGCAAGAGTATTGGAGTGGGGTGCCATTGCCTTCCCCGACAGATGAGCAGGGGAGATGAATGACAAGAGGGTATGTGGATATATAAAAGATATTGGATAGTGGTTTAAATTTGGAAGACATCAGGACATATAAAATATCTAGAGCTGTGGAGACAGAGGAGATCACCTACAGAACAGNTTGGAGTGGGGTGCCATTGCCTTCCCCGACAGATGAGCAGGGGAGATGAATGACAAGAGGGTATGTGGATATATAAAAGATATTGGATAGTGGTTTAAATTTGGAAGACATCAGGACATATAAAATATCTAGAGCTGTGGAGACAGAGGAGATCACCTACAGAACAGGGAGAGAGGAAGGAACAAGAATCAAGGTCAAAGGAAGACTGGAAATACCAACATGGCAGTCCAATGTAAGAGGAAGAATTGGCAGAGGAAATTCACAGTGCCCAGAGAACAGAGAGGAAAACCAGGGCCATTTGCAGTCACAACAGGAAGGACATTTTTGTGGATTTAAGATGGGATATGAAGTCCTCTCTGTCATCTTCTCTCTGAAAACAGGACTGAGAATATGCTTACTCACACCACCACTGCTCAACATAATATTGAGAGATTCTGGATAGCACTATATGGAAACAGGAAAAAAATTACCTTACTCCTTTCCTTTATCTTTCCTCTGCCACCAACCTCCAGTCTAGGGCACACCTGAAACTATCCCCCTTTTTTTTCACTATAAAGTTTTTCCACTTCCCTCCCTGTCTTTGATGCTCTGCTAAATCCAAGAGGTTTGTATAGTATCAGAGAACCGTGTAGGTGTATGTATCAAATTATTAAGATCAGGCCTTAATTTTATTCAATACATTATTAATTTTATAAATATTATTTTAAAAATAAGATGTTAGGACTTTCCTGGTTGGAAAAGACTCTTGAGAGTCCCTTGGACTGCAAGGAGATCCAACCAGTCCATTCTGAAAGAGATCAANACGGTTCTTTTTCAAATGCTTGTCCTTGGGAGAATGGGAATGGAGTACAAATCACTGGTACCACTGGAAAACAGATGCTGGGTGTCAGGTTGTGGATGGCAAATAACTTTTTAAAAGAGAGCACACAGTTAAGCTGCTGTGTGTTTCAGCTAATGACACATTCTGCTGCTGCTACTGCCAAGTCGCTTCAGTCGTGTCTGATTCTGTGCGACCCCATAGATGGCAGCCCACCAGGCTCGCCTGTCCCTGGGATTCTCCAGGCAACAGTACTGGAGTGGGTTGCCATGGCCTTCTCCGAATGACACATTCTGAAGACTGGTAAAATTTTAAATGACATTTTACAGAAGATTCTTACTCCCAAGTCCATTAGCAGTTTTTGGATTGTTCAGGCATCTACTGCTTTCAAGAAAGTGAATGATGGGGAAGGAAAAGTTATCCATTAACTTTGGTTCCAGCCTGACAGATCTAACAACTGGAATTACTATGCTAACAAAACCAGACTTTCAGGTACTCTGGTTTCAAGTATTCATATTTAAAGAAGACTATGAGAAATATGCCTGAAAAATATGGTTATCAGAATGGTCACTGAATTAACTACTAGCTTGATTTCTGAAGCAGGTTGTACAGAGGAGCTTAACAAGCTTTTTTAGAGGGCTATTTAGGGAAAAAAATAGGATGACAGATCAGTGGAATGCTGCTAGAAGGTAGGAAATCATTTAAAGGGCCATTTAGGATATCTTCTGGGCTAGTGACTTAAGAATCTCCAGACTGGAAAAATTGGCCCCTTTCAACCTCTGTCTTCTTGAATGGTATTCTGGTAGGCACCCTCAGTTTTTCAAGTGATGTAGTTTAAGAAAAAAAAATCTCAAATTTGCNTAAAGGGCCATTTAGGATATCTTCTGGGCTAGTGACTTAAGAATCTCCAGACTGGAAAAATTGGCCCCTTTCAACCTCTGTCTTCTTGAATGGTATTCTGGTAGGCACCCTCAGTTTTTCAAGTGATGTAGTTTAAGAAAAAAAATCTCAAATTTGCACTTTTTCAGGAATTACCTGAAATCAATTAGCAAGGCAGTAGATAATTGTACCATGGTAATTTTTTTACATTTTTAATGCTTTTAGTTCACTTTTAAAGTTTTATTGAAATACAATTGATTTACAATGTTGTGTTAATTTCTGCTGTATAGCAAAGTGATTCAGTTATACATATATTCTTTTCCATTATGGTTTATTCCCAGGGTATTGAATATAGTTCTGTGTGCTATACAGTTTGAATCTGCTAATCCCAAACTTCCAATCCTTCCTTCCCCCTTGGCAACCACAAATACGTTCTTTATATCTTTGAGTCTGTCGTGTGGCGTATTTTAGATTCTTGATAGCATGTGGTATTTGTCTATCTTTCTGATTTACTTCACTTATGACAATCTCTAGGTCCATTTGTGTTGCTGCAAATGGCATTATTTTCTTTTTTATGGTGGAGTAATATTCCATTGTGTGTGTATATATATACACCACACCTTCTTTATCCATTCATCTGTTGATGGACATTTAGATTGTTTCTCGCTATTGTAAATAGCAGTGCTGTGAACACTAGGGGTGCTTGTATCTTCAAATTATAGTCTGGTCTGGGTATGTGCCCAGAAGTAGAATTGCTGGATCATATGGCAACTCCATTTTATTTTTTTTTTTATTTGAGGAACCTCCAAACTGTTTTCCATAGAGGCAGCACCAACTTACATTCCCTCCAGTAGTGTGGGAGGGTTCTCTTCACACCTTCTCCAGCATTTGTTGTTTGTAGACTTTTAATGATGGCTGTTCTGACCAGTTATGAGGTGGTACCTCATTATGGTTTTGATTTGCATTTTTCTGCTAATTAGTGATGCTGAGAATCTTTTCATGTGCCTATTGGCCATCTGTATGTCTTCTTTGGGTAAATGTCTATTAAGGTCTTCTGTGCATTTTTTGATTGGGTTCTCTTTTTTTTTATTGTTGAATGAGCTGTTTGTGTATTTTGGAGATTAAGCCCTTGTCTGTCACATCATTTGCAAATATTTTCTCCCCATTCTGTGGGTTTTCTTTTCATTTTCTTTATTAATTAATTTTTGGCTGTGCTGGGTATTTGTGGCTGTTTCTCTAGTTGCGGTGTACACGGTGCCTGGACTTCTCATTGCAGTGTCTTCTCTTGTTGCAGAGCACAGGCTCTAGAGCATGGGCTCAGTGGTGGTGCACATGGGCTTAGTTGCCCCAGGCATGTGGAATCTTCCTAGAGCAGGAATCGAACCTATGTCACCTGCGTTGGCAGGCAGATTCTTAACCACTGGACCACCATGGAAGTCCCAGTAAATTCTTTTAAACACTCTTCATTATGTGTGTATTGATATTGCCATCTGGTATAGGCAACTAGTATCTGTGCAAACGTTTTTCTGCAACTAGGACAGGAAACCTTTACATTGGAATTTCTTGGCTAGAAAAATGTCTTAGAAATAAGTATATTAAAACTATGGAGAAACTGATGTTCCTGGAGATGTAGGCTGGTGGTTCAGAACCCCTGAATATGCTGTAACAGAGAGGGGGCCAGTGAGAGCCTCTAGCCTCATTTCTTGCACAGAAGAGCTTCAGTGATTTGTTCCAGGCCTCCTGGCTGACTGGTAGCAAAGTACATCCAGAGTTTAACTTTAGCAGATACTGCCAACAGTCTCAAGATGGTGTACTAATTCACTCCAACCAGTAGTGTGTGTGAAAGTTCTGGCTTTTCTATATACTCATCAACACTGATCAGGGGTTAATATCCAAAATATACAAAGAACGTACACAACTCAACATTAAGAAAACAAACACCCTTACTAAAAATGGGTAGAGGATCTGAATAGACATTTTTCTAAGGAAGAGATACAGATGGTCCACGGGCACATGAAAAGATGCTTAACATCACTAGTCAAAAGGGAAACGCAGATCAGAACCACAGTGAGATAATCACCTCACAACTGTCAGAATGGCTCTTATTAAAGATAACAGATAACATGAATTGGCGAGGATACTGGGAAAAGGGAGCCCTTGTGCACTGTTGGTGGTGATGTAAATTGGAGTAGCCACTATGGAAAATAGTTGGTGATCCCTAAAAAAATTAAATATAGAACTGTCAGAGCCTTCCCTGGCCATCCAGTGGTTAAGAATCTGCCTTGCAATTCAGGAGATATGGGTTTGATTCCTGATCAGGGAACTGAGATCCCATATGCCACAATGAAAAGATCCTGCAGGCAACAATGAAGATCCCACAGCAACAGAGACCTAGTGCAGCCAAATTAAGAAAAAGAAAAATACAAACTTCCAGTTTCAAAATAAATGAGTTACAGGTATGAAATGGATAGTGTGCAGAATGTAGTCAAGAACTAGGTAATATCTTGTATGGTGACCTATTGTAGCTAGACTTATTCTGGTGATCAGTTTGAAATGTATAGAAATATGTTCACTAATATTCACTGTGTTCTCCAGCAGGAATTAACATAGTGTTATAGGTCAATTATATTTCAGAAACAAGCAAATTCAGAGAAAAAGAGATTAGTTTTAGCTTACCAGAATCCGAGGGTAGGGGGAAGGAAGAATTGGATGAGGGCAGTCAGAAGGTTATAAGTCAGGTTTTTAAAAAATTTGTATTTAATTAATGTATTTTTGGCTTTGTTGGATCTTTGTTGCTACTTGGGCTTTCTCTAGTTGCTGTGAGCGAGGGCTACTCTCTAGTTGCAGTGCGCAGACTTCTCATTGCAGTGGCTTCTCTGTTGTGAAGCGCGGGCTCTAGGGTGCGTGGGCTCAGGAGTTGTGGTGCACAGACTCAGTTGCCCCATGGCATGTGGAATCCTTCCAGAGCAGGGACCAAACCTGTGTCCCCTGTATTGGCAATCAGATTTTTAACCAATGGACCACCACAGAAGTCCAGATAAATCAGTTTTAAGATAAGTAATAGAGATGTAATGTACAACATGATCAATATAATTGGCACCACTGTATGTTATTTATGAAAGTTGTTAAAGAGTGATACTGAGTTCTAGTCATAAGAAAAATAATTTTAAAATTTAATATTTTACCTATATGAAATGATAGATGTTTACTAAACTTATTGTGATAACACTTTAGTTCANTTTCCCCAGGAGACATTTGGCAATGTCTGGAGCCATTGTTGCGGAGAAGGCAATGGCACCCAACTCCAGTATTCTTGCCTGGAATATCCCATGGACAGAGGAGCCTGGTAGGCTGCAGACCATGGGGTCTCTAAGAGTCGGACATGACTGAATGACTTCCCTTTCACTTTTCACTTTCATGCATTGGAGAAGGAAATGGCAACCCATGCCAGTGTTCTTGCCTGGAGAATCCCAGGGACAGAGGAGCCTGGTAGGCTGCCATCTATGAGGTCGCACAGAGTCAGACACGACTGAAGCGACTTAGCAGCAGCAGCAGCAGGAGCCATTGTTGAATGTTGGGAGTGGGAGTGCTATAAGCATCTAATGGGTAAAGTCTAGACTGTTACTAGACATCTTACATATACAGTACAGCTTCCCACACCAAAGAATTATCTGTGTCTAGTGTTCTGTGGTTGAGAAATTCTGTTCTACATGGTGATACACAATAATTCATTTAAACCTCACAGCAGCAATTTAACATACGTGCTAATATAACAAAGGTTTACAGCTAATAAAACTGATCCAAAGAGAGGTTATGCAAAAATTCCAAATTCATAAGACTAGAATAGGAACTCATATAATCTTGGGAAACCTCTTGCTTAACACTATCCTAGAGTCTCTACATATCTTCTAGAATGAATCTTTCCTTCAACTTATTCAAGAGCTCCAAATATTTAATAGCACTTTTTATAAATGGGAACCCAATAAGAATTTCCTTACTTCCTCTCCCTTCTCTAACTAACTGTTAAATCTACTCAGTGTAGCAAATCATTCATCCAACCTATCAGCATTCTCTCAGTCCCTGTTTTATTTTAGCATCACATTAGGTTGTGGACTGAAAAAAAACGTAGAAGATGAATAATATAAAGAAGACAAAACAATGTTCAGTTGTGTTGGCTTAATAGCATCTACTGAGGTAGGTCATAGAAGAGAATCACAGACTGTTTGCATTGTGCAGGGAAACTGCAAAGAGGAAGCTATTTTTAATTTGAGACTTATAGTGCTCTTGATTTGTTTTGGCACTATCTTGTTTTTGTATCTATTTCACCCTCATAACTTCTTTCCTTTTCAATTTTTAAAAAATTTGGTTCCATTCTCTCTATATTTATTGAGAATATACTGTGTATTTAGCTCTTTGACAGACACTTTGCTGGAAGTATTTTACAGAAATTTTACCTGCAAAAAGATAAAATATACTAAAAGACAAGGCATAATTATGCTACTAAAAGCTATAATATATAACAGTAAAAGAAAATATATGAATAAACTTAAGATAGTATATGATTGTTGTGTGTTTCATGCTCAGTCCCTCAGTTGTGTCTGACTCTTTGTGACCCAGAGGAATTTAGCCCACCAGACTCCTCTGTTCATGGGATTATACCATCAAGAATACTGGAGTAGATTGCCATTTCCTCCTCCAGGGGATATTTCCCACCCAAGAATTGAACCCATGTCTCCTCTGACTCCTGCACTGGCCAGGGGCTTCTTTAAAACTGAGCCACCTGGGAAGCCCAGTATATAATTAAATGTTAAAATATTATATGAATAGTCAAACAAAATAAAGCAAATCTCTCAGTCCCAAAATACAGAAGTTTTTTGTTTGTTTTTAGTATACAAAAAACAGGCAAGTATTTGAATGGAGATCGGGCATAAACTGGACTTAGTTAGATGGGTTGCTGTAAATACATGAGGAATTGGAAGATCAATCAGGGTGAAGTCATAAGGTGTGAAAGTGAGCATGATCATTTCTCACTGAAATGCTTTCTCTTTTTTTTGTAAAATTTGACTTATAAATATGTATTTCAAAGTATATGTTCACAGTATGAAAGACATTTTCACTTCTTGATACTGCATCGAGGTTGCTTACAGGAAATTCACTGGCTTTTATATATTTGCACACTCTTTATGTAGATTAATTTGCTCGTTAAACAATTAACTATTACTATTGATTGTAAGATTTGTTTTAAGTAAGAAATGTGTAACTATAATTTTACCATAAACAATAAACTAGGACACTTAAATATAAACCTATTACAATCTAGGGATAGGAGCCTTTCTTAAATCCACCTGTATAGGAACTCTTCCTTTTAGCAGTCTAACAATGTCTGATAATAATATGGTAATACATAAATATCACATACTCACATAATGTNATTTCATGGCTGCAGTCACCATCTGCAGTGATTTTGGAGCCCGACTCTGCATAGAAGTTAAATAAACAGGGTGACAATATACAGCCTTGACATACTCCTTTTCCTATTTGGAACCAGTCTGTTGTTCCATATCCAGTTCTAACTGTTGCTTCCTGACCTGCATACAGATTTCTCAAGAGGCAGGTCAGGTGGTCTGGTATTCCCATCTCTTTTAGAATTTTCCATAGTTTATTGTGATCCACACAGTCAAAGGCTTTGGCATAGTCAATAAAGCATAAATAGATGTTTTTCTGGAATTCTCTTGCTTTTTCCATGATCCAGCGGATGCTGGCAATTTGATCTCTGGTTCCTCTGCCTTTCCTAAATACAGTGCTATATATTATTTATAGCTTAATAAAACTGGAAGGGAAAAAGATGAATAACAAATTTGCAATAAACTTCCAGCTGCTTTATAGGAGCTGACATTTTTGTCTGTTTTTCCGTAATATGCTGCCATAGATAGAATCATTGATTGAAGTCCAGATTCTGAGTATTATTCAAAAGATTGAATTTACACAGTGTAAGACTGAATTTCTACAATGTAACATGATACTGGATTTTGCTTTGCCAGGGTTGTGGTGTTTGTCGAGGGGAAGGATAGGGGAGTAGTTAAAGATGAATTAAGTTGAATGCTTGTTTCCAATTTTTTTAGCCTTGAGCCCACTGAGAAACTAGTTTTAGTTTCTGTAAATACAGTTTTTAGACTGGAGGCAGCGGCTCATGTAGCTGGCTTCTCTTTTGCTTTTTAGTGAGGTGCTGGCAGAGGAGTCCATAATATGTCTCCAGAAAGCCCTGAATCACCTTCGGGAAATATGGGAATTGATTGGCATTCCAGAGGACCAGCGGTTACAAAGAACTGAGGTTGTAAAGAAGCACATCAAGGTGAGCTTAGTAGCACTGGCCTCTTTGCAGTGGGACAGGGGTAAGGATGTTGGTCTCTCATCTAAAATAGCATATAGAAGTGACACTAGGATGTCACAGGCTCCTCCTGGTTTTGTTTGCATGTTTGTTTTGGCCAAGCCATGAGGATCCTAGTTCCCAGACCAAGGATTGAACCGGGGTCCTCTGCACTGGGAGTGTGGAGTCTTAACCACTGGACCACCAGGGAAGTCCTGTTTTTTTTAAGTCCTTTCTTAAAAATTTGAAACTGTGAGGTTTTTGGTGTTATTTGCTGCTGTTTGACGCTAATGGGGGAAAACCCAAAATTTTATAGGACTGTTTTCACTCTCATAGGACCTCCTAGATATGATGATTGCTGAAGAGGAAAGCCTGAAGGAAAGACTTATCAAAAGCATAGCTGTCTGTCAAAAAGAGCTGAACACTCTTTGCAGCGAGTTAAATGTCGAGCCTTTTCAGGTATGTGGCAGGGTGTCAGGGGATCCTGTCTGGGTCTGAGATTTAGGGAAGAACTTTGATTTGGAGATCCAGGTGGAAAGTTTCCTTGTAGGGCTGATTCTGGACATGAGAAATGGGTGGAACATGTTGCCTAGTTACTTGGTTCCAGCAAAGCCATTTTTTCACTTATATAAATAAGTTGCCCTGTTAAGAGGTGAAACACCTAAGTGTTGCAATGTTTTAATCAAAAACAAATTTCCTATTCCTATCAATTTGTAGGATATAAAAATTTTTTTAACTCTGAGCTTAGTGAAAAGAGGAATAGATGATATCATTCCATTCTTTCTGTGAGAGAAAATGAAAAGAGCTACTTAAGAAACAGAAGTGATGAGTGATATAAGGAAAAGTTACCCCCAAAACCTGCCTTTGTGGATTTTTTCATACTTGAAAGCTGCACACCACTGAACCAGCCAGAGTGGCCATGTGAGAAGAAATGTTTCCATAGAAGGAGTATCAAGAGAGTGAGATCAAACCCAGGGATGCTCATCTGTGTTTCTTGCTGAGAGTTTGCTATCCTGTGCTCCAGCACGAGTCAGACATGAACGCAGACACCAGCAAGCATGACATGAACGACAGAGGGACCCCGAAACATAGCCCTGGTTAGAACCAGTAAAAACTGTTGGGATCATAAAAATGAAGACAAATGTGAGGGTTGGGAAGGTAACTAGAATAGAGGTGGGTGCAGGGACAGCACACAGGGGGCTGATGTGGCGCCAGTAAGGTCTCAGGCCCCTCTCCCTGTTACAGAAAGAACTGCCTGGGGATCTAGATGGAGGCAGCCTCGGAGGAGGACACTGTTTAAAGAGTTTAGGATAATTAATACCTTGTAGCCGTGAGCAATCAGGCAGACTCGGACATCAACACAAATGGCATAAATATCATTGATTTTGAACAGAGATTCTTTTTTTTTAATTTATTTTTTAATTGAAGGATAATTGCTTTATAGAACGTTGTTGTTGTTTTTTGCGATTCTTTTAGTCTTTTTTTTTTTTTAACTTTTGATATGAAATTGGATGAGAATTTAGGTATTCAGTAGTACATCTCCCTTAAATTATATCACAGTTCCTAGTTTAATGTTGAATAAAATTTATAGGACATATAACTGCCACTTTTTTCTTCTGCTTATCAGGAGTACAGCAAGGAGTACAAAATGGATTTTTATTGGTTAAGTGATAAACTTTGATTATTGGGATGGTTAAGTGATGTTCTTAGGATTATTGGGATAAACATTTAGCTAGGAGCTAAATAACCATAGCTAACTCAAAGCAAGTTTTTCAACCATTTTTGCCCTGGCACCTTTCCTTACTGGGGAACCTTGTTAGGGGGCCCTCTCTGTGCCATATTCTGTTAGGTTAGGTTACATTCTGTTAGGTTAGGTTACATTCTGTTAGGTTAACAAGTAAGTTAACTTATTTGTAAGTTTAACTAAAAGTCTGTCATCTTAGTCTTTTTTTTCCATCGTCTTTCTCCTCCTTTGAAGAAATCCACTTGGCACCTTAACAGTGGTACATTGTTTCCTACAGGAAGAAGGAGAGACAACCATCTTGCAACTAGAAAAGGATTTGCGCACCCAGGTAGAACTGAGGAGAAAACAGAAAAAGGAAAGAAAACAAGAACTGAAAATCCTTCAAGAACAAGATCAAGAACTGTGTGAAATTCTTTGCATGCCCAATTATGAAATTGACAGCACCTCAGTTCCCAGCTTAGAAGAGCTGAACCAGTTTAGACAACACGTGGCAACTTTGAGGGAAACAAAGGTATGCTAACATCGGTGTTTCTGTTCAGTTTGCCAAGTAGCGTGTAACTCTTTGTGACCCCATGGACTACAGCACACCAGGCTTCCCTGTCCTGCAGTATCTCTTGCAGTTTGTTCAAATTCATGTTCATTGAGTCAGTGATACTGTCTAACCATNCTAACATCGGTGTTTCTGTTCAGTTTGCCAAGTAGCGTGTAACTCTTTGTGACCCCATGGACTACAGCACACCAGGCTTCCCTGTCCTGCAGTATCTCTTGCAGTTTGTTCAAATTCATGTTCATTGCGTCAGTGATGCTGTCTAACCATCTCATCCTCTGTCACCCCCTTCTCCTCCTGCCTTCAATTTTTCCCAGCATCAGGGTCTTTTCCAATGAATCGGCTCTTTGCATCAAGTGGCCAAAATATTGGAAGCTTCAGTTTCAGCATCAGTCCTTCCAATGAATATTCAGGACTGATTTCCTTTAGAATTGATTAGTTTGATCTTACAGTCCCAAGAGTCTTTTCCAGCACCACAGTGTAAAAGCATCAATTCTTCCATGCTCATCCTTCTTTATAGTCCAACTCTCATACCCATACATGACTACTGGAAAGACCATAGCTTTGACTATATGGACCTTTGTCAACAAAGTGATGTCTTTGTTTTTTAATATTCTGTCTAGATTTGTCATAGCTTTATGTCAACATTCATATGTCCTAAAAGTCATTTGACTTTCCTCCAGGTATCTTATAATCATCTTCTTTCATAGGCATCTAGGCGTGAGGAGTTTGTTAACATAAAGAGACAGATCATACTGTGTATGGAGGAATTAGAGCACACGCCAGACACAAGCTTTGAAAGAGACGTGGTGTGTGAAGATGAAGAAGCCTTCTGTTTATCTCTGGAAAATATTGCAACACTACAGAAGTTGCTCCGGCAGGTAATGTCGCTCAGATTATGGCCTGGGATCTCCACAGTATCCAGCAATTTGGAAAAAAAAAAAAACTTGCGGTTTTTTCCTTTAAGATAAAGATAGTATTGTATGAAATACAACCTTGAACTTTTTTTTAAACAAAAACCTTAATTTATATGTAGTTCTAAGAATATGAAATACAGGATTGGATGAAAAACTAAGTTATTTGAATTAGTTTAGTGTTTAACTGAAAAAAAAATGTTTTTTTTTTTAGTTAAAACTTAAGTCCTTATTTTGGAGATCTGAGACCCTTCTACCATAATGACAGCCTTATAGTTTGTTCTCAGAAGTCATGAAAACACAGCTCTTCACAGTCTTGTGAAATTTCTTCTTCTCCATGGGGGTAAAGATGTGTCTTTGTAGGAAGCCAGGGGGCCAGCTTTCTCTCTGCTGCTGTCATTGCTGTAACCCCTGGCTTTCCTTGCTGCAGCTGGAAGTGCGAAAATCACAAAATGAAGCAGTGTGTGAGGGGCTGCGTGCTCAGATACGAGAGCTCTGGGATAGGTTGCAGATACCTGCAGAAGAAAGAGAAGCTGTGGCCACGGTTATGACTGGGTCGAAGGCCAAGGTCCGGAAAGCGGTAAGGAACCCTAAGGGCACTGGGTCAGCTTTTTGGTGTCAAGTGTGATATCTCTGGGGCTTCCCTAGTGGCTCAGTGGTAAAGAATCCACCTGCCAGTGCAGGAGATGTGGGTTCAATCCCCGGGTCAGGAAGATACCTTGGAATAGGAAGTGGCAACCCAGTCTGGTATTCTTGCCTGGGAAATCCTATGGACAGAGGGGCCTGGCAGGCTACATAGTCCATGAGGTCGCAAAGAGTCGGAGGCAACTGAGCAACTGAGCATGAGCACACACGGATGCCTTTACCAGCTTCTGCCTTTGCGTGAACCTGTTTTTTTCTTTCTTTCTGTTTTAATATTTATTTATTTGGCTGCATCAGGTCTTAGTTGCATGCGGAATCTAGTTCCCTGACCAGGGATTGAACCTGGGCCCCCTGCATTGGGAGTACAGAGTCTTAGCTACTAGACCACCAAGGATATCCTGAGTGAGCCTGTTTTTAAGACAAGCATCAGAAAAGGGTGGCAGTAGCCTGATCATGTGTTATTTTGTGTGTATGTTTCTTACATTTCTGGCTCCTAGGATATCACTGTTATAGAGTGTTGACTTGCCACTGTGGTTTTGTGTTGTAATTTTATTAAAAAGGGCTTTCCTTGTGGCTTAGCTGGTAAATAATCTGCCTACAATGTGGGAGACCTGGGTTCTATCCCTGGGTTGGGAAGATCCCCTGGAAAAGGGAAAGGCTACCCACTCCAGTATTCTGGCCTGGAGAATTCCATGGACTATATAGTCCATGGGGTCACAAAGAGTTGGACACAACTGAGCAACTTTCACTTTACTTTATTAAAAAGGGGGGAAATACTTTGCAAATTTACATAAATATACAAATATGAAGCACTTTTAACAGGTCTTTTTGTTTTAGTTGCAATTAGAAGTGGATCGGTTGGAAGAACTTAAAATGCAAAACATGAAGAAAGTGATTGAGGCAATCCGAGTGGAGGTGGCTCAGTACTGGGACAAGTGTTTTTACAGCCAGGAGCAGAGACAGGCTTTCGCTGCTTACTACTCTGGTTTGTATAGAAGGGTCACTCTTCATGTGGCTGCTCACTTGTGTTTTACAAGTGCAGACATACACTGGGAAGTATTTCCTCTGGAACAGAGGCATAAATTTCCAAGCCATTCAGCATAAATTGCCATTCCTGTTCAAATAAGCATTTGCAAATGCTATTGGGAAATGAGGGATCTCTGAAGCAGTATAACTCTGTGGCCTGTTGGTGTGAAGCTCTGTTTTATCAGGTGCTTACTCTGTGCTGCCAGGTGCAATGTCAGACTCTTAACAGGATTATCTCACTTAATACTCATGATAAGAGATGAGGAAGGACACTGAGGTACATAAATGTTGCACAACTTAACCCAGAGACACACAGCAGGTCAATGGCAGAGCCCACTTTTGAGCCCAGGAGTATGCCCCCAAGGGCCCAATGGAATTCTGGTCTGAACTGAATATAAAGATGCTGCTGTCTTTACTGAATTCCACATTTCTGGACATTTTCTGTGACTCAGCCCTCTATTGGGCAGCATGAAAAGAAAGAATATGAAAGAAACCTAAGACAAGGCAAAAGATGACAGAAGTTTTGAGGATCTTAGTCATATTATTCTACGCCTTAGTCAGTCTCCAGTCCTACCAGGCTGATGGTGACAAACCTGGCTCTTATTATCTATAGCACACAATTACTCGTGTATCACTTTTACTGTGGGAGAAAAGTCTGCTTCCATTTTAGGGGGATGAGGGATTAGTAAATTGGGATACTAAACACTGGAGGCATTTCTTAAAACTACTGGGCCTGTATCTTGCAGAGGACTACACAGAAAATCTGCTCCAGCTCCATGATGCCGAGATCGTGCGGTTAAGAAACTACTATGAGGTTCACAAAGAACTCTTTGAAGGTGTCCAGAAGTGGGAAGAGAGCTGGAGGCTTTTCTTAGAGTTTGAGGTACTACTCTATAGTTTTTCTGTTTTCCTTGGAGTACAGTGTGGTGTTAAGAAAACATCCTCTGCATAGAGTCAGAGCCCGTTTCCTTTGCCGTTTACTAGGTTTTATCATTACATCTGTAAATTACTGCTAACCCATCTGTATTTGTCAAGCTTAGAAACATGTAAGAGAAAAACCCCAAATTAATTCCTTCAATAAGGCTGAAGTTTCTTGCATAAAGGAAGTCTAGAGGTAGGCAGTGTAAGGCAGGTATGGCCGTTCCATAGTCAGTGGGGTCCCAGGCTTCTCCAGTTCATAGCTCCTCCACCACTGAGCAACTTTCTAAGTCTAAGCTCAGGTCCATGGTGGTTCTGGAGCTCCCACCACAGTGTTTCACACAGCGCGTGAAGGCGAGAGCACAAAAGGCACTGCCCCCCACCCTCTGAGAGCCTTTCCCAGGCTCTCTTCATAACACCTCCACTTAAATGCCACACCAGCTACGGGCAAGGCTGGGAGGACTGCTACCATAGATAAATCCAGGGTCTAAGGAAGGAGAGAAGAGTGGATGTAGGGGCAGGTAACTAACATTCTGTACTGTTCAAACTTTTGCTATGATCTTAGAAAACTGCCTGGTTATTGGGGCACATTTGTGTAGTCTGTATTCCTTTTGTTCTGATAGACTTAGCGCGAATAGGTTCCCTTAGAGCATTTTAGAGTTTAGAGCTGGAATCAGGTTGAGGCAAGTGAGGCACCTCGGGCATAAAATTCATGAGATTTATTCTCAGGTCCATACCAGTCCTGTTAGAGCTGAAACAGCCCTTTAGCAAATCCGGAGTTTAACTCCAAGTTTATAGGCAGGAAACTAGGACTCAGAAGTAGAGAAAACTGCATGAGATCTCACAGCTGTTTAAAAGCAGGTGTTCGAGGCCTCCATTTCTCCTTACTTCTGGTAGAAAGCAAGGAGGAGGAGTGAAAGTCAGTGAAGAGCTCAACCATAGAAAAGAATGATATTTTGCCACTGGCAACAACTGGGATGGACCTATAGGGTATATTATGCTTAGTGAAATAACTCAGAGAAAAGACAACTACTGTAAGACACCACTCATATGTGGAATCTAGAAAATAAACTAATACATATAACAAAAAAACGGACTCACAGACATAGAAACAAACTAATGGTTACCAGTGGGGAGGGGGAAACTGGGACTATACCAGGTAGGGGATTAAGAAGTACAACTACTATGTATAAAATAGCTAAGCCACTGGGATCCATTGTATAGCATGGAACACTATAGAGCATAGCCAATATTTTATAATAACTATAAATGGAACATGACCTTTAAAAATTGTGAATCACTGGTTTGTACACCTGAAACCTATACAATATTGTAAATCAACTATAATTTTAAAATATATATATATAAAGCTAATAAGGAACCAAATATGCAACCCTTGTTTACATGCCAATGTTTAAGGAAAAATAAGAAACTAATTACCATTCCTTTTGGATATGCTTATAGAAAGTTACTAATCAAACAGCCTGGAAAGGAAACGGGATTTATCAGTTTGCCCCCCAAATTGTCAAGACTGTTTCCAAACATTTTTGATTATCTGCCCCCGTTTTTTAGTGTATTCACCTAATTTGTATTTATAAATTATAAACTTACATAACTATTCTGATACATTGTAGAATGTAACTAAAAACAGAACAGTTAAAAAGAATAAGAAGCCTAACATTTTATATTTTTTGTCCATTTTGTGAGGGTTAATTTAATAAAAATCACATGATCTGTAAACCCTTTCACTGAGCACATTCAAGCTGTGTTGTCTTAATACAGTGGGAGTGGGCAAGTGGGGGAGTCACCAGCAAGCCCTCTGAGTGTAGACCTCCTGCTTGTCCCCCCGCACCCCCCATTTCCCTTTGGTGGCCTCTGAACCAAGGAAAGGAGCCAGTGACATTGTGCAGTAAACATGAAAGCCTGTCTTACTTTTTAGGTGGAAAAGGAAACAGTAGTCTTCCTGCACCCCAGTGTATGACCTTGCATCTCCCTGGGAGTAGTCACACCCTACTCCCTGCCTTAGAAAGTCACTATGTCTCACTGCTCAGAGTGGGTGGGGATGAAAACTCTGAAGTCTCCTTACAAATATGCATCCATTTATGAGAGCATGGATTCTAGCAGAAGTGACTGACTGTCAGGCATTTACTCTAATTAAAATGTGTTTTTCACAGAGAAAAGCTTCAGATCCAAGTCGATTTACAAATCGTGGAGGAAATCTTCTAAAAGAGGAAAAGCAGAGAGCCAAGCTCCAAAAAACACTCCCTAAGGTAATACTGTTGCTGAGAGTGTTTGGTGCGTGGCTACAGAATATCTCACTTTTTGTATATCCCTTGCTTTGAAACATTTTGCTTCCAAACTGTATTCTCTTCCAAAGATTAGGCAAGGATGGTAAGTACTTGCTGGGTCTGCCTAGTATCAAGTATTCCTTGATAACTGAATATCAAGTTTTATTATGTTTTTAGGACTGCCACACAGAGTACCAGAGACTGGGTGGCTTAAACAATAGAAATTCATTTTCTCAGTCCCGGAGGCTAGAAGTCTGAGATCAAGGTATCAGCAGGGCTGGTTTCTTCCGAGGCTTCTTTCCTGTCTCCACACAGTTATCTTCTCCCTGTATCTCCATACAATCTTCTTAATGTATGTGTGTGTGTTTAAATTTTCTTACAAAGCTGCAGTCATGTTGGATTAGGACTCGCCTTTATGACCTCATTTTAACTTAATTACATCTGTGTTCAAATAAAGTCACATTCTGAGGTACTGGGGATTAGGATATCAGCATATGAATTTGGCAAGGGGCACAATTGATCCCATAACACAAGGTGACCTTTTGAGAAAGTGCTTTGGACTTCATTAGTATTCTCTATTTTAATATAATAGTTAACATTTATTGAATTAAGTGCCAGATACTGTCTTAGAGTGCTTACCATTTATTAATTCACTTAATCCTCACAACATCCTTAAGAGGTTGGTATTATTATTTCCGTTTTTACAGATGAGCAAACTGAGGGACTAAGCACTTAAGCACCTTGCCCACCTCTTCAGAGCCCATAAGGGGTGGATCCCAGGCTGCAGCCCAGCTAGTGCTGCTCTGTGAACATGGCCTGCTTAATGTTGCAGCTTCCCCCAGTGCTGCCTCCAGCTTCCGGCACCAGAACTTTAGTGGCCAGGCTCGGGGTTATCACTTTTTCCCACCTTGAAGTGTATTATGAATGAACCATGCCCAGACTGATTTCTGGCCACTCTGGCCTGTTCCCATATGGGTCCTGCTACCTGAAGTCAAGCTAATGATACTCTGAGGGGGTAAGAGGCGTTCTTTGAGAGAATCATTTCTTTTAGGTTTCACACCAAAGATTTGATGTAATTAACATGTCCTTGTTTCTGGTCTCAGTTGGAAGACGAGTTGAAAGCAAGGATTGAAATGTGGGAACAGGAGCATTCAAAGGCATTTGTGGTGAATGGGCAGAAATTCATGGAGTTCATAACAGAACAGTGGGAGATGCACCGACTGGAGAAAGAGAGAGCCAAGCAGGAACGAGTAAGTGAATCCAACTTGGGAAGTGGGGCAGAGCAATGGGGGAGCAGCCCATAGTCTCTGCCAGGGCTCTTGGTTGGCTAGAGAAGCCGCAGCTCCTGGCAGCTCTTTTTAGCTCTGGGTGTAGACACTTGCATTGTATTTCTGGCCCTTCCTCTGCCCCCATCCCAGAGCTGTTCTCCTCCTGGGATTTATCACTCTTGCCTCTGACTTTCACATAGCAACTAAAGAACAAGAAGCAGACAGAGACGGAGATGCTCTACGGCAGTACTCCGCGAACACCCAGCAAGCGGCGAGGACCGACACCCAGCACTCCAGGCAAAGTGCGCAAGGTAACGCGGAGCTGCCTGAACCGCTGGGCTTTGATGTGTGTCAGACGTTGAATCCAGGATTAAACTCGGGGTGCTGGCGGCTGCCAGCATTCTGTAATGATGAAAACCTTCAGAGGTTCATTCTGGGATTCTGACAAGTGACCGTGGCGCTGTGTGAAAGACAACTTTCATGCCTGGCAAATAGAGTAGCTAATACTCCTTAATCTCCAGAGCAGGAAACCAGGAGTCCGTCCTTTCCTTCCTTCCTTCCTTTTTTTTTTTTAAACCTTTTGTTTGATAAATGGAGTGCTATTTTCCTCTTCGCTTCTCAACTCCTACTTTATAACATATAAAATGTTTTTAAAATCACCTATCGTGTATAACTCCAGAAGCACCAATGAGAATATTTGGTGTTTTTCCTGCTTTTATAAAAAGCTTTTAAAAATAGTGTATTTTCATAAAATAGAGATCACATATATAATTTTGATTTCTGCTTTTTCAGAGAATTAAACTTTCTTTAAATATGCTCATTATGAGCTGGTATATTCTATTTTTGACATTCTGTCATTTATTAAACTAGTTCCCTATTGTTTGATATTAGGTACTTAATTTTTTATTAGGAAAATAATGTGATGAAATTTTTAGAACATGTTTTAAATTTTTACCCATCACACCCAAAGTTTCCTTTTGCCCTTTTATATACTCTTTGCTTTCTTTACCCATCCCCCCCAGCTCCTGGCAACTACAGCTTTGTTCGCTCTGTTGCTATTGATTAGTTTGCATTTTCTAACATTTTATAGAAATAGAATCATACAGTATGTATACTTCTGTGTCTGATTTTTTTCATCTGTGTTATATCAGTAGGTTACTCTTTTTATTGTTGAACAGTATTCCACTGGATGTATATACCATGATTTGCTTATCTAGTTGCCTGTGTTGATGGATATTTAGCTTATTTCTAGTTTTCTGGCTACTAAAAATAAAGCTGCTGTAAATATTTATGTAGAAGTCTTTGTATGGACATATGCTTTCATTTCTCTTGGGTAAATACCCAAGAGTGACATGGCTGGGTCTTCGGATAGTTGCCTGTTTAACTTTTCAAAACAAAATGGTTGTCCCATTTTACAATTCCACCTGCTGGATGGAACACTGAACACTTTTCTAGACTGCTTCCCTGCTCATAGGAGGAGTGCTCACTCCTCTGTAATGTAAGGATGGGTTACTCAGCACCTTGTCTCACGTCAGTAATCTTGTCTCTTGTTCTAGCTGAACACTACCACCATGTCCAATGCTACGGCCAACAGCAGCATTCGGCCTGTCTTTTCAGGGACAGTCTACCGCTCTCCTGTGTCTCGACTTCCACCTTCTGGCAGCAAGGTCAGTATGCTCTGTGTACAAGCACATCTGCAGCACCAGCCCGGCCTATGCACTCCAGGGTCTGTTGGGAGGCAGAGATACTGAATACTATCCTCTAGACCGAGAAGGAGTTTTGAGACCGAAAAACAAAGCAGGTAGCTTCATAAAAGTGCAATTATGAAGTTTACTGTGGGTAATTTACATACAGGCAGGATCGGGCGGACAGTGACCCAGAGGCATTTGCATCTGCACTCAAGCACCAAAAGGGGTACAGAGGGACTTAAAGGGGTCAAAGCTTAAAATGTAGAAACATCTAGGAGCAGCGCGTCTGTACTGATAGGCACTGTGCAGTTTTCCTTCTCCCAGGGTCTTGAGACCACCAGTCACCTGCCTCAGCAAAAGGCATTCTGCAGTTTTCATATCAGGTGAAGGTCAGACTTGACAGGGACTTTGTCTGGCTTGGGCACATTCCTGTATGTAGATTGAAAGTCATACAGGACGGGGAGAGGGTGGGACTGCAGGCCTAAGGTGGAGCTGACAAAAAGGAGTCAGTGTGGTTCAGCCACACAAGGCCCCGCCCACCTGTTCCAGTTTCTAAGGTCCTTGCATCTGATTATCATTGAGATGCTGAGAGTTAACAGATGGAAGCTAACTAGTCTCTCAAAGACTAAATGAGAGAAGAGGAGAGAATGGTCATCCTGAGCCCTGACTAGTGTTGTGGAAGCCCTGGGATGGCTGGGAAACTGAAGTCTCCGTAGGGTCAGTTGAAAGCCTGGTCTTCAGTGCTCCTGTGTGAGGTTCCTATATATGGGTTGCAGCCCAGTGACACTGGATGACTAGGTGCAGACGAGAACTCTCACCCCAGGAGGGGTGAGGAGTGTGTGCTAAAATGTGTTCAGTCTTTCAAGTATTCTACAGACTATGCTCAAGATAAGGGTTCTGCAGATCATTAAGAATTTATATTTGTTAAACCAGAATAGGATTAGACACATGAATAAAGACGGTGTCAGCCTTTGATAATTTGTGTATGTATAGTCATTATAAGGGTGATGCATTGAAGGATCTTTTCTCTACAGCCAGTCATCACTTCTACCTGTTCGGGGAAAAAAACACCCCGTGCCATGAAGCATGGAGCCAACAAGGAGAACCTGGAGCTCAATGGCAGCATCCTCAGCGGTGGGTACCCTGACTCGGCCCCCCCACGGCGCAACTTCAGCATTAATTCTGTTGCCAGCACCTATTCTGAGTTTGCGGTAATTCACCTTTTCTAATATCTACCAGTCCCTGGGGAGCACACAGTTGGGGCAGAGAGGGTATCTCCCCAGGGGCACCCGGGCTGTTAGTTTGGATGAATCTTTGGAGGCTGAGAATCCCTTTCCTGACATGACCGTGGCATGAGGTGGGGGTGGTTTAAGGGTGCTATACAGGAAGAAAGATGGCAGCAGCAACCAGACATTTAACCTGGATCCTTCTGCTTAAGAAATACCATTCCCTGGCTGCAGGAGGTAACCTTTCTAATCACTGCCCTGGTGCTCTCTTGGTGGAGTCTTGGTAATTGTCTTAATTCTTTGTTCTTAGAAGGATCCGTCCCTCTCTGACAGCTCCACTGTTGGGCTTCAGGTCTGTATGGCAACCCCTGCATGTCCCATGTCCCTTTTCCAAGCTGATCTGTCATCTGCTGGCTTCATTCCCATGTGGGCACAGGGCTGCACTAACCAATAATCTCAGCTGTACTATCATAAGACTTTTTTTTTTTAACAAAGGAAGCAGCAATCCCTAATACAGATTTCAAAAACAATAAATATATGGCTTAAGTTCCCAACAGACTGACTAAACAGACTAACCTGCCGATTAACTTGTTCAGACTTGGATTCTCAGCCCCATCTAAAGTTAGGCAAAGTTTTTTATCCTGTTATTTCACAACAGAGGATTTCCACCCTCCCCAGTTGTGACATTAAGGGCCTCCAGTGTGCTAGAAAGGAGAGGCCCTATCACGTGGGGAGGTGAGCCCCAGCTGTGTGCTGCCTATAAGGTTTTTGGCCTGTGTGCTGATTATTTCCTGGAGTATATGTCTTACTAACCCCTCAGAGCTGCACTGCCAACTTTCTGTCTGCTCTGGGCTAGCCCATGCTCATTTCTTTGCCTTTGCCTATTTCTACCACATTGAGCTGCTAAAGCACATAGGAGACACTGGAAGAAAGTTGTTTTTTTCCAACCGTGCTCTTCAGCTCCTAGTAACCTACTTCACATTTACCAACACTTAACTGCAGTGCCCTCTCCTTAGTGATCCCTGAGTATCTTAACTATTGAGAGGCGAGGCCGTCCTTCACCATTGTGGGGGATATTGAGTGACAGCCTAGGGCATCAACTGTCTTGCTGCAGTAGTGAAGAATGTGACAGCTGCCCAAGGCTACAGCTCATTTAGAGCTCTGAAGCTCGCTTTATATTCTTTTACTTTTGTCAAGTTACTTTTTTTTTTTTAAGAGTTGTTTTATTATTATTTTGGCTATGCTGTGTGGCATGTAGGATCTTAGTTCCCCAACCAGGGACTGAACCTCAAGCTGTCTTAACCACTGATCTACCAGAGAAGTCCCTATCAAGTACTTGACTGTTGTGGTTCTACCTACAGAAGTGGGTACTTGTCACTGTGGCTAGCTGATTGCGGGCCACAAAGTCCAGCTTTCTCTTTCCTGTTTGCTCAGCCAGCCCCGCTTCATCCACTTGGTGCTTACACGTATCTGTCTTTGGCTCAGTCAGGAAGGCTCCCCTGGTTTGGGCTGTTGTAGCTGTGGGCTCCACCAGGCAGCACTGAGGCCAGTAGACTAACCTCCACTAACACCTGTCCTTTCTCACTGGCTTTGTCTCACATGCTTTGTCTTCTGCTTCAGTACCATGTGCTCCAGCACGAGATGAAATCACCAGCAGGTTAACAGGCCCTCAGCCCCAGGGATTGGTAGATATACACTCTGGCCCGATGTTTCATAAAGGGCTCAAAAGACCAAAGGTTGTTGCCTATCTAGCTTGACAACTCAGAGTACTTGGTGAAGTCTAAGGGATTTCTCTCTTCTGTGAGGTTTTAACAAAATGGACTGGCTGAGGAAAGCGATCAAGGAGCATATATGCACCTGCTTAATCTGTGACTAAGCATTCCCTTCCCTTGGATTCCTAACAGCCTGTGCTGGGCTAGGGCCCAGTCTTAGAGAAACGCCCTCAAAGGGCCGTGTGCTGACATTCACTTGTGCTTACTTACCAGGGCAGGGCATGCATGAGAGGGGGCAGTACTGCCATTGATGTTATTTATTTTTCAACAGCGCGAACTTTCAAAGGCTTCCAAATCTGATGCTGCTTCCCGAATCCTCAATTCAACCAACATCCAGTCCTGAGAAGCCCTGATCAGTCACCCCTCTGAAGTTTTCTGTGCCTAATAATACAGGGTGGCTTTAATGTTTCTTCAGTTTAGTTGCTTGAAAGCCTGGACACGTTCCATTACCATGAGCCTAACTTAGAGAAGTAAATGAGTTACAGATGAAAGTATCACAAGTTTAGTGCGTCCTCAGACATTTGGTTTTGACTCAAGAAATAAATTAAAACTTAGTTCATAGCAATAAGTGTAAATTTTAGCATATGGAACTTATTTTCCTGCCCCATAACTGTACTTGCTGAAGTATGATCAAGGGCTTGTTATATTTCACCTTTGAGTAGGAAAATGACTGTCCATCCTTGGGGTATGGGACATGAAGCAGTTTTTTGTCTGTACACTTATAATTAGCGATTAACATCTTTTTTGTTTAGGGATGTCCAATTAATGCTACAGCTTCAATAGCTTTGTTCTCACCTAAAGGCCTGTCCCCACCACACAGGACAGCCTTCCTCCTGATGAAGATGTCTGTGTGTCAGAAGTTGGGATGGCCTGACTCACTGCCAAAGAGGTGACAGGGAGCCTGGGAGTGCCTTTGTTCAGTCGTGTATAGTTTTGTCATGTGGGGCGATGCCGTGGGTCGGGGGTGGTGTATGAACACACGTGCTTGTCTAAACTTCTGGGTCCAGTTCCCCCATCCCTGCGCGAGTCCCTCCATCCTCTGCACTTGGTAGCCAAGTAGGGAGGCTGCTTGGTGGGTTGGGCCGTTCCTGTTCCTGTTGTGGAGACCTGGAACTTTGCACATGTCAGTACTGGGGGAGTTGTTCCTGCCATGGCGTCCACGATGAGGGTCCTCCTTTACCTACCCTATCAATCACTACTGCGCTCTCCGAAGCACTATTATTTATTCTCTCTCTGCCTGCACCCCTACTACTGTCAGCACAGTAAATGGTTCTTGGAAGCTTACAGGTGTGGATTTGGTCTGTTAGTCATGCGTATACATTTACTGATTTTAAAATATATTCTTAAATTAAAATGTATACTTATATTTCGGAAACATATATTGTAGTGGTGTTTTCATTGTTTCCCAATCAATTTTTGGTTGGTTTTTGTCTGAAAAATGACTAAAAGAACATGTAAGAAATTTTTAGTCAGGATCATGATTTTTGAGTGTTTCGAAATTAAGAACATCTCTTGTCCTGAGAAAGTTTCCTGAGAGAAATAAAAAGCCTAACTCCCAAGTTTTCATTGCTAGTCTCTGTGTACAGCTGTGTTTTCTTTTGGGTAAGTACCTAGGAGTGAAATGGCTGGATCTTACTTATGGTGGGTGTATGTTTAACTTTTTAAGAAACTGCCAGTCTGATTTCCAAAGTGGTTGGCTTATTTCACATTCTCATGCTGTACTTAGGTTCCAGTTTCTCCACATCTTCTGCGGAACTTGGTATGGTCAGTCTTTATGATTTTAGCCATTTTAGTAGCTGTGAAATGGTATCTCAATGTGGTTGTAATGTGCATTTTCCTAATGATGGTATTTAACATCTTTTTTAACATGCTTCTCTGTGATCATTCTTATCTTCTTTGGTGAAGTACCTGTTGAGTTCATTCTTTTTCATACAGTACCCAGTTGTCCAGCACCATTAGCTGAAAAGCTAAACTTTCTCCCATAAATTTCTGTTCCACTGATCTGTTCTGTACTGATGACAATACTATATGATCCTGTCTTAATTACAAGGATTTATATGAATTCTTAATATCAGGTAATGTTAACTTTCCAACTTTGTGTTTTTAAACATCATTTTGTCTGTTACAGGTCCTTTGCATTTTTGTATGAGTTTTAGGGGAAAAAGCTTGTCAATTTCTACAGAAAAATCTGGTAGAATTTTTACTGGCATTGCATTGAACCTGTAGACCAACTTGGGGAGAACTAACAACCCACAAACAAGGCATCTCTCTCCATTTATTTTGATTTTCCTTAATTTCTCTCAGCAGTATTTTATAGGTCATGCGTACAAATATTTCACATCTATGTCAGATTTATCCCTAAGTATTTCATATCTTGATGCTATTGTAAATGGTATCTTTAATTAGACTTTCTGGTTGCTATCTGGCTACATATATAGTTGGTTTTTGTATATTACTCTTGTATCCTACAACTTGCTAAAAACTCACTTACTAAAAGAAAAATGAGGGAAAGAATATATATTCATTGTGTTGGAGCAAGTCTTTAATGCTTAGCCAGGCCATTCTGACCTAGAGAATTCCATGGACTGTACAGTCCACGGGGTCACAGAGTCAGACATAACTAAGCGACTTTCACTTTCAGGCCATATACAATTGTGCCTTAGCCTGCGGTTCTTGCTGTGCGGAACCTGAATCCTAGGCAGAAATGAAAACTTAAGTGTTTTCTCAGGCATTTTTGAGCAAATATCCAACCCTGAGCATGTGTTATGCTTTAACTCCCCAACTGATCATTTCAGTTGATGTAGAAAAAGAAAGATTCCACAACCTTTCATGATAAAAACTCAATAAAATAGAAAAGGAGACTACTTCCACACAATAAAAGCCATATATGACAAGCCCACAGTGAACATACTACTCAGTTACTTTTGCTTTAAGATCAGAACAAGGCAAGGGATGTCTACTTTCAACATTTTTAATCAACATAGAGCCATTAGGCTATAAAAGAAATAAAAGGCACTGAAATTGGAAAGAAAGAAGTAAAATTCTGTTTGCAGGTGAGTGATCTTATATGTAAAAAGTCTTAAAGACTACCAAAAAGCTGTTAGAATAAATGACTTCAGCAAAGTAGCAGGATACAAAGTCAATACACAAAAATCAGTTGTATTTCTATACACAGTGAACAATCTGAAAAGGAAATTACAAAAATGATTTAATTTATAATGGCATCAAAAAGACTAAAATACTTGGCAATTAACCAAGGAGGTTAATTGCAGAGTTCCAAAGAATAGCAAAGAGAGAGAAAAAAGTCTTCCTCAGTGATCAGTGCAAAGAAACAGAGGAAAACAATAGAATGGGGAAGACTAGAGATCTCTTCAAGAAAATTATAGAGATACCAAGAGAACATTTCATGCAAACATGGGCTCAATGAAAGACATAAATGGTATGGACCTAACAAAAGCAGAAGCTATTAAGAGGTGGCAAGAATACACAGAAGAACTGTACAAAAATGATCTTCACGACCCAGATAATCACGATGGTGTAATCACTCTCCTAGAGCCAGACATCCTAGAATGCGAAGTCAAGTGGGCCTTGGGACGCATCACTATAAACAAATCTAGTGGAGGTGATCAGAATTCGAGTTGAGCTCTTTCAAATCCTAAAAGATGTTGTTGTGCAAGTGCTGCACTCAATATGCCAGCAAATCTGGAAAATTCAACAGTGGCCAGGACTGGAAAAGGTCAGTTTTCATTCCAATGCCAGAGAATGCTCAAACTACCACACAATTGCACTCGTGTCACATGCTAGCAAAGTAATGCTCAACATTCTCCACGTCAGGCTTCAACAGTACATTAACTGTGAGCTTCCAGATGTTCAAGCTGGATTTAGAAAAGACGGAGGAACCAGAGATCAAATTGCCAACATCTATTGGATCATTGAAAAAGCAAGAGTTCCAGAAAAACATCTATTTCTGCTTTATTGACTATGCCAAAGGCTTTGACTGTGGATCACAACAAACTGTGGAAAAATCTTCAAGAGATGGGAATACCAGACCATCTTACCTGCCTCTTGAGGAATCTATATGCAGGTCAAGAAGCAACAGTTAGAAACGGACATGGAACAACAGACTAGTTCCAAATCAGGAAAGGAGTGCATCAAAGCTGTATATTGTCACCCTGCTTATTTAATTATATGCAGAGTACATCATGAGAAATGCTGGACTAGATGAAGCACAAGTTGGAATCAAGACTGCTGGGAGAAATATCAATAACCTCAGATATGCAGATGACACCACCCTTTCGGCAGAAAGCAAAGAACTAAAGAGCCTCTTGATCAAAGTGAAAGAGGAAAGTGAAAAAGTTGGCTTAAAACTCAACATTCAGAAAACTAAGATCATGACATCTGGTCCCACCACTTCATGGCAAATAGATGGGGAAACAGTGACAGACTTTATTTTGGGGGGCTCCAAAATCACTACAGATGGTGACTGCAGCCATGAAATTAAGACACTTGCTCCTGGGGAAAAAAGCTATGGCCAACCTAGACAACATATTAAAAAGCAGAGACATTACCTTGCCAACAAAGGTCCATCTAGTCGAAGCTATGGTTTTTCCAGTAGTCAATATGGATGTGAGAGTTGGACTATAAAGAAAGATGAGCGCTGAAGAATTGATGCTTTTGAACTGTGGTGTTGGAGAAGACTCTTGAGAGTCCCTTGGACTGCAAGGAGATCCATCCAGTTCATCCTAAAGGAAATCAGTCCTGAATATTCACTGGAAGGACTGATGCTGAAACTCCAGGACTGGAAGGACTGATGCTGAAAAGACCCTGATGCTGGGAAAGACTGAAGGTGAGAGGAGAAGGAGACGACAGAGGATGAGATGGTTGGATGGCATCACCCACCGATTTGATGGAGCTGAGTTTGAGCTGGCTCCAGGAGCTGGTGATGGACAGGAAGAACTGGCGTGCTGCAGTCCATGGGGTTGCAAAAAATCGGACACCACTAAGCAACTGAACTCACCAAGGAGGTGAAAGACATGTTATGGTGAAAACTGTTAGGTTAGCCAAAAAGCACATTTGAGTTTTTCCATAAGATGTTACAAAAAACCCCACAAACTTTGTGGCTAACCCAGTGCAAAACACTGCTGAAAGAAGTTATAGACATAAATAAATGGAAACACATCCCATGACCATGGATTCAGTTCAGTCGCTCAGTCGTGTCCAACTCTTTGCGACCCCATAAATTGCAGCACGCCAGGCCTCCCTGTCCATCACCAACTCCCGGAGTTCACCCAAACTCATGTGCATCGAGTTGGTGATGCCATCCAGCCATCTCATCCTCTGTCGTCCCCTTCTCCTGCCCCCAATCCCTCCCAGCATCAGTGTCTTTTCCAATGAGTCAACTCTTCGCATGAGGTTGCCAAAGTACTGGAGTTTCAGCTTCAGCATCAGTTAAGACTTAATATTGTTAAAATATCAGTAGCACCCAAAGCAATCTATAGATTCTAGCAATCCCTAAAATCTCAAGAACCTTTATGCAGAAATAGAAAAGCCCTATATCTCATGGGATCTCAAGGAACCCNTTCAGCATCAGTTAAGACTTAATATTGTTAAAATATCAGTAGCACCCAAAGCAATCTATAGATTCTAGCAATCCCTAAAATCTCAAGAACCTTTATGCAGAAATAGAAAAGCCCTATATCTCATGGGATCTCAAGGAACCCCAAACAGGCAAAACAACTTTGAAAAAGAACAAAAGTATAGGACTCACACATCCTAGATTCAAAGCCTACTGCAAAGTTATAGTAATCAAGCCAGTGTTGACATAAAAGAGACAAGATATATAGATCAAAGGAATAGAATAGAAAGCTAGAGAACTCCTAAAACACACACAAAAAACCTGATTCAAAATGGGCAAAGGACTTGAATAGACATTTCTCCAAACAAGATATGTAAATGGCCAATAAGCACATGAAAAAATACTTAACATCACTAATCTTTAGGGAAATAGCAAATCAAAATTACAATTAGATAACCACTTTACACCCACTAGGATGGCCTGGACTTCCTTGGTGATCCAATAATTGAGGATTCACCTACCAACACAGGGGACACAGTCTGACCCCTGGTCTGGGAAGGCTCCACATGCCGCGGAGCAACAGCCCGGTGCCACGACTGCGAGTCCAACCTCTGCAAGAGAGGCCACGGCAGCAAGAAGCCCACACACCGCAACTAGAATAGCCCCCGCTCACCGCACCTAGAGCAAACCCACATACAGCAATGAAGACCCAGCGCAGCCAGAAATACATAAAACATTTTTTTCAAAAAAGCAAAGTAAGTGTTGGGTAAGGATATGGAGAAATTGGAACCCTTGTGCACTATTTATTGGTGGGATTGTAAAATGTTAAAGCCACTGTTGGGAACAGTAATGTAGGCTCCTCAAAAAATTAAAAATGGAATTACCATATGACTCAGTGATTCCAGGCAGAGTCTTAAAGAGGTACTTGTAAATCCATGTTTAGAGTAGCATTATTCGCAACAGTTAAAAAAATATGAAAGCCACCCGTGTCCATCAACCAATGACTGGATAAACTGAACATGTCTATACATACAATGGAACATTAATAAGGCCTAGAAAGGAAGGAAATTGTGCAGTATGCTACAACATGGATGGTCCTTTAGGGCATTAAGCTAACTGATAATAAGCCAGTCACAAAACGACAAATACTGTTATGATGAATCCAGTTACATTAGGTAGAGTAGTCAAGATCACAAAGAGAAACAAAAGGTATAACGATAGTTGTCAGGGGTTGGGGAGAACAAGGAGTTAATTAATAGCCGTAGAGTTTCAGACTTAAAAGATGAGGAGAGATGGGACTGGATGTGTTGATGGCTGCACAGCAGTGTGACTGTATTCAGTACCACTGAACTGTACACTTAAAAATGGTTACGATAATACATTTTTTGGTATGTGTGTTTTAACTCAGTAAGAAAAAAGAAATTAGTATCAACAAGAGAATATATAAACTTGAGGTATAATTCATGTAATGGAGTTAAAGTGAATGAGCTGTAGGAGTGCTGATGAAAAAAGACACCAAAGAACAGACACAGAATGACTGTCTACCTCAAGTTCAAAAGCAGACAAATTTTACTGTATAAAGACGCATACATGGAATGGTAAGATTCAAAGTGAAAACAGTTCAAATGAATAACAAAAGATGACCTCTAGCGGTTCCCAGTCTTGGCACTACCCAAAAATCACCGGGGATGGGGCAGCTTGGCAAGAATACTGGGGCGTGTTGCCATCCCTTCTCAAGGCAATCTTCCTCACCCAGGGAGGGATTCAACCCAGGGCTCCTGCATTGCAGGCAGATTCTTTACCGTCTTAGCCACTACACTAGGGAAGCCCTTTGAAAATCTACCCACATCTATGTTCCACACCCTTAAGTTCACGATTTCATCATGTCTATGATGCCGGCCCTGGCTCAGCCGGTAAAGAATCTGCCTGCAACGCAGGAGACCTGGGTTTGATCCCTGGGTTGGGACGATCCCCTGGAGAAGGGAAAGGCTACCCACTCCAGTATTCCGCCCTAGAGAGTTCCATGGACTGTATAGTCCATGGGGTCCAAAGAGTCGGACATTACTGAGCGACTTTCACTTTCTCTTCATGATGCGTCTCTANTGGAAAAGACTCTGATGCTGGGAGGGATTGGGGACAGGAGGAGAAGCGGACAACAGAGGATGAGATACCTGGATGGCATCACTGACTCAATGGACATGAGTTTGGGTGAATTCCTGGAGTTGGTGATGGACAGGGAGGCCTGGAGTGCTGCAATTCACAGGGTTGCAAAGAGGCAGACACGACTGAACGACTGAACTGAACTGAAAATATTTTGATTGAAAATGGATATTGTTGTTACAGTTTTACAGTAGATTGAAATAAACATCACTGTTTCCCCTCACCTTTTTCCATCAAAAACAAATTCATATGTTCTGATCATCACACTCTTGAAATGAAAGTAATTTGGCTAATTGGTAACAAAATTCTGAGTTTTCAAAACCAACTCAAGAAAACACCACAATAACCAAAGAAGCAAACCTTATTCATCAGGTGAAAGACATCACTAACACTGGAGACAGCTCAGTAAAAGAACTTCTTTTTCAAAGTCACACAGTAATGACTTGTGCATTTGGAATTCTACGTCCTGAGACAAGCACATAGGATGATATAAAAGAAATGTGACATAAGTGGGAATTAAAAATGAGGAAAAACATAACCTAACACAGCTCACGAAGCTGAAATTTGTAAGTGGAAAAAAGTAACAAAGATACAGTAGAAAGAATGACCCAGCAATCCCACTGCTGGGCATACACATCGAGGAAACCAGAATAGAAAGAGACATGTGTACCCCAATGTTCATCACAACACTGTTTATAATAGCCAGGACATGAAAACAACCTTGATGTCCATCAGCAGAGGAATGGATAAGAAAGCTGTGGTACATATACACAATGGAGTATTAGTCAGCCATAAAAAAGAATACATTTGAATCAGTTCTAATGAGATGGATGCAACTGGAGCCTATTATACAGAGTGAAGTAANATTCTCCAGGCAAGAATACTGGAGTGGGTTGCCATTCCCTTCTCCAGGGGATCTTCCCAACCCAGAGATGGAACCATGTCTCCTGCATTGCCAAGAGAATTCTTCACCATCTGAGCCACCAGGGAAGCCCTATTTACCTGTATTTCTATTTATTCACTTATTTATATGCTGTGCCACATGGGATCTTCATTCCCCAAACATGGATTAAACTCAGACCCTCGGCAGTGAAAGTGCAGAGTCCTAACCATGGGACTGCCAGGGAAGTACCTTTCTCTTTTTCAAACTCTGTCACCTACCTTGGTCGATAACCCAGAGGGTGAGGCTGTTGTTGGGGTCTTTGGGAGACTTCCGGGGTACCACTTTAATCAGGAGGGTCAGGGCATTGTCTCGGCCTTGGCCCGAGACCCCCACCTCCGTCAGGAGCTCCAGGAGGTTACTGATGAGGACCTTCAGCTCCCGGGCAGGATCTGGCAACAGGAAGACATTCACTGGCTCTACAGTGGCCCAGCCCCATCTGACCCTGAACTTCCCTGGTAGGGCGAGGGGACCTGCAGCTGGGCGCTGGTTTCTAGCCTACCCCAGAGGCGCCCCAGGTCCTCAGAACCTAGAGTGAGATACCGTCAACAAGCCTTTCTCCTAAACAAACTGCAGGTGCAGTCAGCTTGGCTGCTCCCCACAAAGACATCAACACCCAAAGGACACAGTCTGGCTTCTGCTGACTCACCCACGATGATGGCGCCTTCTTTGCCACGGAAGCCCTTCTTGACACCTTCTTTGAGGGCATCGAACATAACCTGCAGCAGGTGGCAGGCAGCCAGGGACACAGCCTGGTTTTCCACGCCCAGCATGGAGACCACCCGCCGGGTTCCCAGCACGCTCAGGGTGGCCACTGTCTGGTGGGGGGAGAGAGATGGACAGAGCTTCCAGTTGGCAAAGGGCAGCTTCAGTGATCCCTAACTGGGGGCCGCAGAGGGTGGCCAGAGAGGAGAAAACATGAGTGGAAAGAGCAGCTCCCTGGGAAGGCAAAGTGGGTCTGCCTGAGGGCAAGACCTGGGTGATACCCGGATTCTCTTGTTGGAAGGGCTTCCTAAAGAAAACACTCCAGGAACTTCCCTGGCAGTCCAGTGGTTAAGACTCCGAGTTTCCACTGCAAGGGGTATTGGTTCAATCCCTGGTTGGGAAACTAAGATCCCAAAGAGATCCCAGGAAGGCTGCAGGAGGTGGGCAGAATTCACGTGCTTTTACCAGTTTTAGTTCTGGGAGACCCAGAAACAGAGCCCGATCTTGGCCTGNGCAAGGGGTATTGGTTCAATCCCTGGTTGGGAAACTAAGAACCCAAAGAGATCCCAGGAAGGCTGCAGGAGGTGGGCAGAATTCACGTGCTTTTACCAGTTTTAGTTCTGGGAGACCCAGAAACAGAGCCCGATCTTGGCCTGACTAGCTTTCACAGAATGTTTCAATTTCCACCCTTGATCTAGTAACTGTGGGCTCCTCTAAAATCTACCGAGGGTCAAATCCTTGTTCCCCGAATCCAGCTTGTGCAGGCAAGAGCCAGGGCAGGGACGTGGTGACATCGGCCTGGGACAGGGCTGTGCTGGCTGATTTGTGTGTGCGAACGCCCACAGTCTCCATGGAGAACCATCTCAGAGCCTGCCCTGCACATCTGGTCACTGACTCAATGGTGAAGATGCTGTAGGTCACGTAAGCCACCACGTCATGCACTATGAGGACCCCTGTCCCAGCAAAATGCCAGCCTGGTGGTGAGGAAGGACAGGTGCCCCGTTCTTTGCAAGCAGCGTGCTTTCGCCACATGGACAAGGAGGGCATCAGTGACCAGGCACCTCTGAGACGAGCCGCGGGCGACATTTGGGAGGCTTCTGACACATGCGCTCAGGGTGTCCCTGGGCTGCTCACACTTTCTTGGCCTCACTTTATCCCAAATCATGCTGGTCTTTTTGTCATTTTAATGTTGCCTCTCTCGTTTTGTATCTCCTTATACTTTGCCTTGTAAGTTGAGAGCTATGGGACTTCCCTGGGGGTCCAGTGGTTAAGACTCTGTGGTGGTTCCAATGCAGGGGCACAGCTTCAATCCTTGGTCAGGGAACTAAGATTCCACATGAGTGGATGGACAGACTGACAGAAACAGTAGCTAGACCCTCCGCCACACCCACCCGTGACTGGTGCTCAGAGCAAATGCCGACTAGGGTGCGCAGGGCTGCCAGCATCAGGTCAGGCTCTCCCGTGTCCAGCAGGCGCTGCAAGAGCTGAACCCCGTTGCTCCGGAAGATCTTCTCAGCCCCAGCATCCTCCCGGGCCAGCACCACCAGGTTCTGAGACGCCTGCGTCAAAGGAAGCGCATCGAGACGCGAACACGGCACGAGAGAGACCACCTGAGCCTCACTGCTCCCCCTAAGCACGGGGGCCTTGGCCATGAACTTTACCGCTCTGAGCATCAGCTTCCCCCTCTGCAGGCAGAGGGAAGAGCTCGCTCTGGGAGTTGATGGTTAGCATAAACGGAGTCTTAAGTCCCTGGCAAAGCCTGAAGGGCAGAGTCTGTGACTCAGACGCCTCTGTGCATCTGGCTCCTGGCGCAAGACCTGAGCACCAGGAGGTGCTCCCAGAACACTGGCTCCCTCTCCGTGGCCCACACTGAGGCCCCAGGCCCTCTGAGCCCCCACTCACGCTCTGTGAGCCCAGCAGCACCACCTAAGGGGCGACGTGCCAGTAGGGGCTCCTGGGCCAACATCATACACGCACAGGGACGGTTGGGCAGCACTAGGGGAGTTCCATCCCCCACTTGCCCAGGTCTCTACCTTTTGCTTTTTCTCGGTGCCTTTTTCTTGTGGGTCCAATAGTATCTGAAACATCTGCTCCACTTTGGCATCCGTTGAGGACATGTATCTCACCTACGACAAACCAGCAAAGCATGGGAGGAATCGCCTCTTGGCCCAGACAACACATTTCCTCTTTGTTCTCTCCAGCTCCTCCCCAGGCCTGGCTCCTGACTCCAGAGGGCACAGCACGGATGTTTGGGCCCAGGTCTCACACCCAGCTACCTTGGGCAGGAAGAGACTCGCCTGGCAGCTTCTCTCAAACTTCCCTGGGCTATTTTCTCCTCTGAGCTGTTTCCTCCTTGGGCAGCAAGGAGTGGTGCCAATGCTGAAGGCCGTGCCATTCAGAAGGGTGGCGTCTTCTTAGCCACAAGAAAACGCACTCCCAAGGGGCCATGTATTGTATGGCGGTCCAGGTGCACGGCCCATGGTACTGAATCGGCATTTATACCTCCTGCAAGGGAGCCAGCAGGTCATGATGAAGTTGCTGGTACTCTGTTTAGGTCAAGGATTCTCTTTTTGATGGATTTTTAAAATAATCTGATGACCAACCTCATCTTAGGCCTTTTCCTTCCCTGGGATTCTGGGCGTGGATAGCGCACATGCCTAACACATGTGTGCCCACTGCCCCTCCTGCATCCATGGTAGACACACTGATCCATCCCCTCCCAGGTCCAGGTGACCTGCTTCCTAATCCTTCTCAACACAGAGCTCGAGGAAGCCCCTGCAGATCAAACAGAGCTGACGCTGAGAGGAAAATAATTTGCTTTCCCAGGTCTCAATCTTTCGATAAGGTGTCTACCATCATATTACTTGCTTCCACTGGGTCAGCATATTAACACCCAATTGTCAGGCTAATTCCAACTTGAAAGTAGTTAATGATGCTCTTTAGGTTCTCTTCTCCTCAATTTTTAAATATGTGAATCATACAAACATCGTCTCTTTATTTTAAAAAATGAACAGATGAAGCAAAATCTCTTTTGAAAAGCCCCTGCAAGCCCATTCCTTTCCCTAGCAGTTACATTGTTATCATTGTGATATCTCTCTTTTAAAAGATTTTCCTTTGTAATGATATACCCAAGTGTATCCATGGAAAAAAACATGGTATTATTTTGGGTGCATATATGAGGGATTATTTTTACATAGATGATATCACACTGTCAGGTTTTCACATCCTTACATAACAATCTGCCTATTCTCAATAACTACACATAGGTATCTGTAATAAGGATGTGACTCAATCTGTTTAGCCTTTCCCCTATTGCTGGGCATTTTGGCAAGTTCCAATTTTTCATTAGTACGAACAAGGCTGAAACAAACATACACACACCTGCTTGCATACATGGACAAGGCTTCTCTAGGGAAGATAGCAAAAAGTAAACATACTGGATCACAGTATATGCTCAAATTTAAGAGATGTGCTAAAGGACTCCCAAAGGAGCTGTACCAATTTACACCCCCTGGAAGCAGTCATGAAAAAGCCCACGATCCCCCCAACCTCACCCTATAACTGTCTGTCTCCCTCGTTCTAGCGATGTGTACAAACTTTAAATGTCTACCACACGGGGCTTCCCTGGTGGCGAGTGGTTAAGAATCTGCCTTCCAATGCAGGGGACACGGATTTGATCCCTAGTCAGGGAACTCTGATCTCACATGCAGAGTGGCAATTAAGCTCACGTACCACAATTACTGAGCCCGCCCACTCTGGAGCCCACACACCACTAGAGAAAAGCCCATACAATGCATCAAAGATCCTGCATGCAGCAACTAAGACCCAAAACAGCCAAAAATAAACATACTTTATTTTTTAATGTTAAAAAATGTTTGCCAAACAGACCACGGAAAAGAGCTGCACCTTGCTGTTCTTTCAATGTGCTTTTTCGTGACTACTGACAAGGTTGCACATCCTACTGTAAGGTCATTTGCCATCAGTATCCCCTCTTCAGAGATCTGATAATACCTTTGCTCCAGATCCACTTTCCAGTGCCCCTCTACCACTGCTCAATACCTCGCTCTCCCAGTTACTCACGTACTTTCTCCTGAATCTGGCCCGCGATGTTCCGCAGGGCCTCCTGGAAAACTTTGTTCTTGGGCTCCAGGCTCACACATCTCTGCAGATCAAGGACGGCCTGGTCGAGGCGGCCCAGTTTCTCTAGGGCTTGGCTCCTCCGGTAAAGAGCTTTGACGTCCCCGCCGTCCTTTTCGATGGCTGAGCACAAACAGGAGCTCTGTCAGCACCAGAGAGCCACCATCTCCAGGCAAGAGCAGTAGGGAAAGATCTCGAGGGCTAGAGGAAGGTGGGGGTATGGATGTGGGGCTCAGTATTTCAGCCTCAGAAAAGGAGATGCCCAGGGAAGTGGGGGAGAAAAAAAGAAGGCAGATGTGTTTTAGGGGTGAAAGGAGAAGGAAAAAGTGAGGGCTGCCCACCCCAGAAGCCCCACGGCTCCACCCAAGGGCCCTCATTCCCCTACCTTTGGTTGCCTCCGTTTCAGCTTTCTCGTAATCTTCCTGAAACAGAAAGAACAGGGCTTGAGTTGCTGGTAATCTCCTTTTTCGGGCAAAACTGGGCAACAGGGTTGTTCTCGAGTCACCTAAAGGCCCAAAGGCCATGTAACAAGTGTGGGGGCCCGAGCACTGGCGGGGTGGGCAAAAGAGGCCCGGGCAGGCGAGGGGAAGAGCAACCGGCTCCCTCACCAGCTTGAGGTGGCAGGCCGCCCGGTTCCGATGCAGAATGGCCTGGTCCTGGGGCGCTGCGCCCAAACCCAGGGCTTGTGTGTAGGCCGTCAAGGCACCTTCGTAGTCCCCGCATTTGAACAGCTCGTTGCCATCCTTCCGCAGCTGTTCCACTGAGCTGGCCTGAGGAGGGAACGCGTGGAAGCGTCGCAGGTGGGCTCAGGGTGAGTCGGGGAGCTACTGGGGGAGGACGCTGAGGGTCGTGGGCGAGTCCCATGGAGGGCCAAACTGAAAGGGAGGAGGCGGCCCGGGAATCGTCCGAGCAGGTGAGAAGTGGAGATAGCGCAGGGTGATGGGTAAATGGGTACGCACCCCGGGGCCGGCCGACTGGGCCTCGGGGGGTCCCTGGACCACTCACAGTCATCGCGCCACAGACGTCCCCGGCGCGCGCAGGCGCAGTCTCTGGAGAAGGGTGCGTCGAGGCTCGGGAATCCGCCGCCGACTGCCCCGCCCCAGTCTTGCGTCAGAGGCGGGGGCGGGGAACGGGCGGGGCCAATGAGACAGCGAGCCAGCCGCGGGGCGGTGCTCGGCCCGAGTCCGCAGGCGCAAAGAAGCCCCGGGCGCGCTTAGTCTGTTCCCGCCGAGACCTGCAGGGGGCGCGCGGTGGAGGACCTAGAGGGACGCCGGTCGCTGCTGGGGCTCAGGTCTCGGCGTTGGCCCCGGCCCCGGCCCCGAACGCGGCAGAAATGCACAAGGTCTGCAGTCATCAGGGCCACGAGCAGCAGGCTGTAAAGGCTCAGCGCTAGGAGCGGGCCCGGACCCCTGTGAGAGACGGGGGGGTATCAGGATGCAGGCTCCAGCCGTTCTCGCCGCTTCATGTGCATTACAGAGGCCCTGAGAGTCTGGAGAAAGCGACCCAGAATAGTGCAGAATGTGTAAACACAAACTCAGGGAGCTCACAGGTACCGTGAAGTCATCCACGGACAGATTCAGGATTGAAAACCCCGACGATAATGCATGTTTGATCAAACTCCGTCTGCAAGGAGATCCAACCAGTCAATCCTAAAGGAAATCTGTCCTGAATATTCACTGAACAGACTTATGCTGAAACTCCCAATACTTTGGCCACCTGATGCGAAGAACTGACTCATTGGAAAAGACCCTTATGCTGGGAAAGATTGAAGGCAGGAGAAGAAGGGGACAATAGAGGATGAGATGGTTGGATTGGCATTGAGGGACATGAGTTTGAGCAAGGTCGCCTGGTNTTGGCCACCTGATGCGAAGAACTGACTCATTGGAAAAGACCCTTATGCTGGGAAAGATTGAAGGCAGGAGAAGAAGGGGACAATAGAGGATGAGATGGTTGGATTGGCATTGAGGGACATGAGTTTGAGCAAGGTCGCCTGGTGTGCTGCAGTCCATGGGGTCGCAAAGAGTCGGACATGACTGAGCAACTGAACTGAACTAATAATACATGTATTCCAGATTGCTCCAGATACTCCTTTCAGTATTGACACCCATCTAACCCCACTACCATACAACACCTGCAGTGACTCCCTGTTACCGGTTCTCACAGCCCCCTGAACTTTTCTTTCACAGATTGTTTTGTAATCATGAAATTAGGTGATTTTATGTTTGAGATATGTCTGTAAACTACAAGCATCCCACCCCAGAAATTAGGAACAGAGTCCAAGATAATGGAACACCCTGTCAGCGTTTCAGGACTCTGGAGTTGGAGTTCTCACCTGAAGATGGGAGGAGGCCGAAGGGCAGACAGATTGACCTGGTTCAAGGCCTCAAATTCAGCCTGAGTGCAGCAGAAGCCCCCTGCAGCCTGCAGGTGGCAGCAGTAGGCTTCCTCTGGAGTGTCAGAGAGCCGAGGGCAGAAGAAACCCGGGTAGCGATGGCCGTCAGCATCCCAGGTGGTCTGGCACAGGTGGGGGTGGTGGGCCAAAGCTGAAGGGAGGGGCGAGGGCGGCTGGAGACAGGCAGGAGTGATCTACCCACATCCCACTCATCCCTTTTGGAGAGTAAAAGGGGTCCGCTATTATCAGAAAGGCAGGCTTTCTCTCTTCTCACCAGCTCCCCAGAGTAGCGTATGCCTGCTAAAAGAGGAAGTACCGGAGGGGGTGGTGGGCAGAGGAGAGCGCCGTACCTGAGAGGGAGGCCGGCTGAGCACGCTTCATCCAGCTGAAGACCAGCAGTAGCCCCACTGACAAGCCTGTCAGCAGAGGGCCTGCCCTCCTCTGGAAGCCCATGAGAGGTCACCTCCACTTCCACCTCGGCCCTGGTCCTAGAAACCCCAACAGCTCTATTTTTTAAGCCACAGATGCAGACAGTAAGGAAATAAAAATCAAAGCACCGTTAACACAAACCTGAAGCTTCTCTGTCACAGACCTCTGCTGCTGTTGCTAAGTCACTTCAGTCGTGTCCCACTCTGTGTGACCCCACAGACGACAGACCTCTAACGAGAGATGAAAGTGACTGAGTTTCTATCTTCTGTTGAAAAACGTGGGGATTGTGGCTCCACGCTGCCTAAGGTTCTCTGAGCTGCAGGGGAAAAGGCTCAGAAGGCTGGAGGGCCAAATGAGGAATGAGCCGAGTCGAGCCACTAGCCTGAAGAACAGACATGAGTTTAGAAACAGATATGTTTCTCTCCACCCACTCTTTCAGGCTGCCACGGAAGCCATGGGAATTCAGCTTGTTCCATTTCAGGCCCCAGAGACCTTGTTTCCAGCGTTTGGGGCTTCCCTCTCTTAACTTCTGCATCGTGGCAACCACCAAGACTAGCTGAAAAGCAAGAGCGAGTGCTCTCGTTAACTTGTCCCCTGAGTCCTCATCAGCCCCAGCTACCAGCCAAAGTACAAAAGCTGCTAATCAACTGGAGTAAACTTAGCAATCAGCCAACTCCACCTCACAGGGACAGCTCTTCCAGGGTCTCCCGGTCTCAGCAAACCTCATGCTTCATAGGTACTGTCTGCTGAGACAGGGGATTCCTCCAAAAGACCGGAGGCCATCAGCCCGCAGTGTTGTGTTGTTGTAGTGTCTACGGAGGCCTGACAACGTCATGCTCTCAGAACAACAGTGACAACGCTCATAAGCCCAGGGGCCCCACAGCAGTGCCTGGGGACTGAAGTAGGAACCCTCATGGCACGAGAAAGACATGCAGATTTTGTTCCTGGCACCTGAGAGCAAAAAAAAACAGTTCCTGAGGAAACAGCACTGCGGCCTGGGCGTCTATCTGAAACCATCACGGAGGGCTCCCACTGTAAGCTCTAATTTCCAGGTCAGACCCCAGGGGTGGAGAAGGCGATGGCACCCCACCCCAGTACTCTTGCCTGGAAAATCCCATGGACGGAGGAGCCTGGTAGGTTGTGGTCCATGGAGTTGCTAAGAGACAGACATGACTGAGCGACTTCACTTTCGTTTTTCACTTTCATGCATTGGAGAAAGAAATGGCAACCCACTCCAATGTTCTTGCCTGGAGAATCCCAGGGACAGGGGAGCCTGGTGCGCTGCTGTCTGTGGGATCGCACAGAGTCAGATACGACTGAAGCGACTTAGCAGCAGCAGCAGCAGCAGACTCCAGGGGTCTTCTGGGCCCTAGTGTGAGGCTCCTTTGCCCATAGGAACCAGGCCATTCTTGCAGGGAGAACTATTTTTAGAGCACTTTGAGGATGTTCAGAGCACTGGCAGCTTGAAAACTGTCTTTTCATGACGGGAGAGGGTCCTCCCCAGAGAAGTTATCTCTGGCCCAGAGGCTAGGTGATTTGCTCTCCCTCCAAGTTACCACAGTCCTCTGGGCCTTCCTGCTCCGGACACAGTGAGGCCACTGTTTTCTTTTCTGTTTTCCTCCTTCCCTCAGGCTGCGGGCTCCCAGAGAGCCAGGCCATATTCTTCATGCACCCTCCGCAAAGCACACTTAACTAGCAGCTGCGAAGCTGTGGGCAGCAGCTTCCTACACCCAAGGCCCACCCATCAGACCCGGGAAGAACGCGTCCGGACCAGACTCCACCACCTCCCGGACCTCCGCGGCGCCAGGGGGCGCTGTGGACGCTGGGTCCACGCTCCCCGGGCGCCTGGGACCTAAGGTACCCGCCCCACCTGCGCGATGGGCTCCGAGGTGGCCCAGCTGCTGGAGGCTGCTGACTTCGCGGCCCGCAAGCACCAACGGCAGCGGCGGAAGGACCCCGAAGGGACCCCCTACATCAACCACCCTATTGGTGGGCGCTCCGCCGGGGGAGCCACGGCTGTAGCCTCCAGGGGTTGGGGACCGGGAAGGGAACGCGGAGGGCGTGCAGCTCCTCGGGCACCTAGTCGGTATCTAGCTTTGTGCCAGGCACAGTTCGTGTTTAAGACTCACAGCGACCTGGGGCGGTCGGCATGGCTGTTCCCTGTGTACCGTGGACATCCAAAAAAAAAAGGGGGGGGGTAAAGGACTTGCCCAAGGTCACCCCTCTAGTGAGGGGCGGCCACCTCTGGCTCTGCAGAACCCACATCACGCGGCCCTGAACCCCCTCCTGACTTCCTGCTTTACCCCGTTAGGTGTGGCTCGGATCCTGACCCACGAGGCGGGGATCACTGACATTGTGGTATTACAGGTAACTTTCCTCCTCTGCTAGGAGGCTGGGTTGGGGATCAGGGGCCCCAATCAGCTTTGGGCACCCCTTGGCAGGTGTCCCAGGACTGAGTGGGAGCCTGTCCGCAGGCAGCCCTGCTCCATGACACAGTGGAGGACACAGACACCACCCTGGATGAGGTGGAGCTGCATTTTGGGGACCAAGTGCGGCGCCTGGTGGAGGAAGTGACAGATGACAAGACTCTGCCCAAGCTGGAGAGAAAGCGGCTGCAGGTGGAGCAGGCACCCCAGAGCAGCCCCGGAGCTAAGCTGGTGAAGCTGGCAGATAAGCTGTACAATCTGAGGGACCTGAATCGCTGCACCCCAGAGGGTACGCTCTCCCCCACCTGCTCTGAGGGGAAAAGGAGGGGTGGCCATCTTCTGAAGGCACAGGTTGGTCAGTTCCCCTGGAATAAAACCCCAAGTGTTCTTGTTGATTCCCTAGACTAATCTTACTAGACCCCTCTGATCTTTCATACAGTAGAAATACAGAAGCTGGGCCAAGGGGAAGTTTTCAGCACAAATCCATCAGGAACTCATGGCCCTGTGCCAAGCCCCTCAGGAAGTGGGCAAAATCCAGGGCACTCCTGGACATCAACACGAGCGGTTTTCTGTCCACTCTTATGCAGGATGGTCTGAACACCGAGTCCAGGAATACTTCGAGTGGGCGGCACAGGTGGTGAAGGGGCTCCAGGGAACAAACCGACAGCTGGAAGAGGCTCTAAGGCAGCTGTTTAAGGAGCGGGGGCTGACACTCTGAGTGGTGCTTGGAGCCACCGTTGCCCAGGCCAGAGAAGATGCATACTTCAGCCTTTCTATGCCTCCCAAGCTCCCTCCCTGGTTCGCTCAGCACAGATATTAGAGACCAAATTCACGTGTCTTTTCTGAATCTGAAGATCTACCAACTAAGCTGAGCCCCAGATTGTGGGATGATGCACCCCATCCATTCCTAATGCATTCACTGCCCCTCTTCAGGCCTTGGGTCTGTTTGTTTTGCACGGTGGGATCTCTGGCCCCTCAGGGACTTAGGCTTATCTATAAACGCTGGCCTGAAAGTCATTATGCAAAATAAAACATTTGGATAAAGCTTCGAGCTGCTGCCGCTCCTCCTCCAGCCTCCCCGGTGGGGAACCAACGTGTGTGTGTCAGGAGGAGATACCTGCCCTTCAGCAGGGCAGGGTTCCAGCTGTGTGCCCTCTGGGACAGGTCCTTCAGATTAAGGGCCTGAACCCCTTGGAGCCTGGTTTCCTTATCAGTGGGATAGGCTGTGTAATTATCAGGGTTGAGCTAGGTGACATGCCTGACACATAGATGCTCAGAAATTGGTAGGCTTCCTCACTGAGGAAGTCGGGTGGGAAAGAAGTTGACGTATGTATTGACATATGTATTGGAAAGAAGTGCCACCCTGCTTACTGGCAGGTCTTGCTGAGCTCAGCAGAGTCCCCAGCAGCAACATGATAGGGCCTGTGAGGGGGGAGGGTCCCTCATACCCCAGGCTACCACGGAAACCTGCTGTGGTTGGCACCCCACCCTGTCTCACCACGATCCCTTCTCTGATTCCTTTCGTTGCTAAGCGACAGGAACTTCTGGGTGCCCTAGAAAGTGGCCTGGGAACTGACCAACCCTTGGAACCCATCAGGGTCTGGGAGAAGGGGCAGAGCTTTTTGAGGCATCCACCTGAAGGGATCAAGTGAAGTGGTGTTGATCGCTGCTGAGCAGCTGAGGGTTATTAGCTCATTCTAAACGGGTACACTTGCAGGGGTGAAGAGGGTTGCTTGGTCAAAGGCCACTTTGTGGTCACAAGGTGATCGATGTTTTCTTTTCACATGTGTTTCCTAATCTGTTCTTTATAATAACCGAATGAGATAGGCAGGGTAGGGATTATTGTTCTCATTTTACAAAGATGAAATACGAAGCTCAGAGAGGTGAGAAGACCTGTTAATGATTAAACAGAAGAGTAGTGTCAAAATCAAGACCAGAATCCCTCTTTTTGCCACTGTGGGCCTTTTTTAACCAAACAAGATTGACCACAATTGAGGTTAACTCCAACCATGCTAGGACTTCCCTGGTGGCTCAGTGGTAAAGAGTCTGCCTGTCAAGGCAGGGTACAAGGGTTCGATCCATGGTCCAGGAAGACTCCACAAGGTGTGGAGCAACTACTATCCCCACGCCCTAGGGCCTGCACAGTGCAACTACTGAGCTCACATGTTGCAACCACTGAAGCCTGCACACGCCTAGAGCCTGTGCTCTGTAAGTGAAGCCACCACAATGAGAAGCCTGCACACTACAACAAACAGTAGCCCCTGCTTGCCACTAGAGAAAGCCTTCGAGCAGCAACAAACACCCAATGCAAGCAAAAATAGTCTATATAAACCAAAATACGACCATCGACATCAGGAAATTAATGTTAATACATCACTACCTTAAATCTCTGATGATAGAGGGCTTCACGATTTACTTGTAGGCTTACTTTGGCTTTTGCTGGGCTGGGACTGTGTCTGGGGACCTTCCACGCAGTCCAGTGGTTAAGACTGTGCTCTCACTGCCAAGGGCCTGGGTTGAATGCCGGGTTGGGGAACTAAAATTCCCATAAGCCTTGCAGCATAGCCAAAACAAAAAACAATTTTACTTCTGGCCTGGAATTAGGTCAACAGAGATTCCTGGCCCCTCCGAGGATCTGTGCTTAACTGGACTCCATTTCTCTGGATCTGCATGGCCTCCTCTTCTGTTCACGGCTGTAGTTCTCTCCATTCTTAGTCAAAGGAGATCGCCTTTTGAGTATGACTGTGCTCTTACGTTTTTAATATTTAGCATTCTGAGGCACTAGTTGAGGAGGCAGCAGGACAAGTGTCTACTCATTCAGTTTGAATGCACATCCTCAGGCGTTCTGACAAAGGAAATCTGTCTTTCCTCCATCAGTGAGCTTCTCAGGCCTCCATGCTGAATGCTGTGTCTTCCATCTTCAACACTGCCGTGTCCTAAATGCCAAGGAAGCCTCATTTCCACCCCCACATAGGCTTCCTGTGCCTTGTTGTTGTCCAGTCCCTTAGTCTCAGATGCCTTTGCAACCCCATGGACTGCAGCACACCAGTCTTCCCTGTCCTTCACCATCTCCTGGAGCTTGCCCAAACTCATGTCCATTGACCTGGTGATGCCATCCAACCATCATTTTCTGTCATCCCCTTCTCCTCCTCCTTTCAATATTTCCCAGCATCAGGGTCTTTTTCAATGAGTCAGCTCTTCGCATCAGGTGGCCAAAGTATTGGAGCTTCAGCTTCATCATCAGTCCTTCCAGTGAATATTCAGGATTGATTTCCTTTAGGATTGACTGATTTGATCTTCCTGCAGTCCAAGGGACTCTCAAGTCTTCTCCAACACCACTGTTGAAAAGCATCAATTCTTTGGCACTCAGCCTTCTTTATGGTCCAACTCTCACATCCATACATGACTACTGGAAAAACCATAGCTTTAACTATATGAACCTTGGTTGGCCAAGTAATGTCTCTGCTTTTTAATATGCTGTCTAGGTTTGTCATGGAGAAGGCAATGGCAAACCACTCCAGTATTCTTGCCTAGAGAATCCCTTGGACAGAGGAACCTGGTGGGCCGCTGTCCATGGAGTCGCACAGAGTCGGACACGACTGAAGCGACTCAGAATGCCTGCATGCACTGGAGAAGGAAATGGCAACCCATTCCAGTATTCTTGCCTGGAGAATCCCAGGGACAGAGGAGTCTGGTGGGCTGCTGTCTATGGGGTAGCACAGAGTTGGATGTGACTCAAGTGACTTAGCAGCAGCAGCAGCTGGATTTATCATAGCTTTTCTTCCAAAGAGCAAGTGTCTTTTAATTTCATGACTGCACTCACTGTCCACAGTGATTTTGGAGTCCAGGAAAATATTTCTGTCACTGTTTCCTGTGCCTACTCTACCTAATTTCAGAGTTCTTTCAGTTCAAGTTTGTTCTCAGCTAGCAAGGTCTAAATCAGGAGCCGAAAATGTATGGACACTCTTTGCAGAATCACTTGGTCCTGGCAACTGTTAAGATCAACTTCCCTCTGACCCTAAGTAAAACTGAGGCTTGATGTGAAGGATCTAGTCTGTCCCCTATCATGTTTTTTTTTTCCCCTGTGAGAATTGCTCCTTGAAGTGTTTGTTCTTTTTGTTAGGTAAAAGCAAAATTTTAGTTCAAAAATCTCTTTGGGATGGGAAGCCTCATTCCTACCACTCACACTATGATTTCCTTCGAGTGCATGGGCATCATTGGTTAAACACAGTGACAGACAGAGTGGTACACAGACAGAGTGGTACACAGGTCAATTTCAGGGTAAGGAGGTCACTCTCTCCACGTGAGTTATACTCATCCCCTGGGCAAGCCGAATCAGAGTGCAGAGTGGCCTTCCCATGCTGTGCAGGGGGACCCAGCAAGTCGGCTGTTCTCTTCATGGTTCCAGTTGGCCATATTAGTCCTCCTTTCTTCCTGGAAACAGAATGGCTCTTCATGGGTAGAGAATTACCTATCCAGTGCCAGTGGTTGAAGTTGTTTCCTTCATGTCCTGGCTCTGTTTTTTTTTTTAATGTATTTCACTGAAAATGGATTCATGTAATAGCCTGGCATCGATACTGTGTACTGGAAAGAACACTGAATTGGCTCTGCCACTGGCATGGGGGAGTTCATGTAACCTCTGTGGGTCTCAGCTTATTTGTGAAATGAGAGGGTTGGACTAAATGAGCTCTACATGCCTTTCTGGGACATCATACATGTTTGTAATTAAAGAGAAATCTCGTATTTCTTAACAGAAGATCCTGCATTGAAAGCAGGCATTCACTCATGGGCAAGTGGTATCAGCCCCCGGGGCTCTCTTTCCTCCCAATTTCTCCCTTACTCCTAAGGTCCCTGGTTAAGTTTTTAAAAAATAAAATACTGAGAAATATTAATTAGAAGTTAAACATTAGGTTATCAAATTATATTGACACAATGATCTCTAAGTTCTTTTCAATTCCAGAGTATGACTTATAGGTTAATGCACTTACATTAATTCCAGGCATTGATCTTTTTTTTTTTCTGTCGTGCTACGTGGCACATAGGATCTTAGCTCCCTGACCAGGGATCAAACCTGGACCCCCTTGCAGTGGAAGCACAAGTTTTAACCACTGGACCACCAGGAAAGTCCAGGTATTACTCTAACCCAGGAAAGAGACCAACTCTTAATCCCATGGTTTCTAACAAGGCTGTTGTATTCTGAACATTACATTTTATAAACTGGATTACTTACATACATATTTTAAGTATTTCTGAACTGGAAATATGCATTCTACTACAAAGGGCAAAAGAGGCATCATTTTTTTCTACCATATACCATAAAGGGAAATCTGTCAGAACAAATGATGGTAGTTATGAGCCTGTACAGTGATAATACTTTAAACAAATGGGATCAAAGTATGTGTAAAATTTAGTATCCTTTAAGAAATGGAAGCTTAAAAGTATATTTAAAAAATTTCAATCAAGCACAAGTAATCCACCTTCCTGAACTGCAAACACTTCCTCAAGTATACATTAGGGATCTGGTTCTGGTTTTGATGTAACCCTCAGAATTGTGAGGCCTCAGGGCCAGAGCTCCATGGGAAAGGGTTACTGCTAGCCTTAAAATAGCAGGCCCTTTTTCAAGTTATAAGCACAGCAGACTCACCTGGGAGCTTAAGTGTGGATTCTTTGGTCCTCCTCCCAGAGATTGGTTCAACAGGCTGTGCCAAGGAATCTGTTTCTCCTCCTGTGCACTGAGGGAGGGTTTCGTTTCTTGTTCTGGTCACAATTCAGTCTCGGGGACCCGTGGCTCTGCTGCACAGACGCCCCTTCAGTGTGCTGGCTAGCACAGGCCGGGCAGCTGGACTTTCAACGAGTAATTCTGGTGATTGTGGACCACACCTTGAGCAAGGCTGCCTTATGGGGTTCTAAGAGGCCAGTATGTAGGAATGAACACTTCAGTCCCTGGCAGATGAATAACCTCTTTGCACATCTAATACCTCCAAAGAGAATAGCCTTTATTTTACTAATTTCCTAGGGGGTTCGCCCTTAAAACTGGATTACAAGTTATACTGGTAAATAACACCAGCTATAACGTAATTGCTTAGCATCCTTAATGAACATAATTGTATCTCATATTTACTGAGCACTTCCCTGGTGGTTCAAATGGTAAAGTGTCTGCCTACAATGCGGGAAACCCGTGTTCAATCCCTGGGTTGGGAAGATCTGGAGAAGGAAGTGGCAACCCACTCCAGTATTCTTGCCTGGAAAATCCCATGGAGGGAGAAGCCTGGTGGGCTACAGTCCATGGGGTCACAAAGAGTTGGACACGACTGAGCAACTTCACTGTATTAAATGCACCAGGCACTGTGCTCAGCACTTCATTCTTTGTGTGACCCACAGAATGTGTCACATTCTCTGATAATCTTCATTCTTTCACTGTGACACAGACAGGATGCCACGTGGCCTGGCCTGGCAGCAACGACCCTGGGCGACCCAGAAAAACTCAGCTGGTCACTGCTTAGCAGGCCCCATGACTTGCCCTAAAAGCTCAAAGCAAGTTGTTCTCCTGAAGTGATCATACACATCACGTTTTGAAGTGCTGCAAATATTTTCTCCCAGTCATTTGTGTTTTAACTCGGTGGTTTACATCATAAACAAACTTTACGCATATTTTAGGTGGTAAAATCTGTTTATCATTTCCCTTATTATAGCTTTCAAGTTTTCTGTTCAGAAAAGACCTTTCCACACTGGAATATAAAAATATCCTATATTCTCATCAGTAATTCTGGAGTTCAATTTTTAGTTTTTTCCCTCTGGTGCTACTTTTTGTGGAAACTGTGAGGTAGAGAGCTCCTGTTTTGATAGATAGGCAGTTATTGTAGTCTTTATTAAATAACCCATCTTTTTTCCCACTTAAAGTACTCCCCTGTCCTGTACTGAGTCCCTCACACCTGGGTCTGATGCTGGGCTCTCCCTTTGGTTCCGGCGGTCTGATCCTACCCGAGCCCCCAGGGAAATCTAGTGCCTTTTACCCAGCACCACTGCCCCACCCTCCCTCTGCTCATTCAGAATTTTTAGTAGTCTCACACATTTACTCTTCCAAATGAACGCTGTTGTCGTTCAGTCGCTAAGTCATATCTGACTCTTTGCAACCCCATGGACTGCAGCATGCCAACTTCCCTGTCCTTCACCATCTCCCAGAACTTGCTCAAACTCATGTCCATTGAATCAGTGATACCATTCAACCATTTCAACCTCTGTCATCCCCTTCTCCTGCCTTCAATCTTTCCTAGTGTTAGGGTCTTTTCCAATGAATCAGCTCTTTGCATCAGGTGGTCAAAGTATTGGAGCTTCAGCATCAGTCCTTCCAAGAATATTCAGGGTTTGATTTCCTTTAGGATTGACTGGTTTGATCTCCCTGCTGTCCAAGCAACTCTCAAGAATTTTCTCCAACATCACAGCTCAAAAGCATCAATTCTTCAGGGCTTAGCCTTCTTTATGGTCCAACTCTCACAATTCGTAAATGACTGCTGGAAAAACCATAGCTTTGACTATACAGACCTTTGTCAGCAAAGTAGTCTCTGCTTTTTCATACGCTGACTAGGTTTGTCATAGTTTTTCTTCCAAGAAGCAAGCATCTTTTAATTTCATGGTTGCAGTCACCATCCACAGTGATTTTGGAGCCCAAGAAAATAAAGTCTGTCACTGTTTCCATTGTTTCCCCATCTATTTTCCATGAAGCAATGGGGCTGGATGCCATAATCTTAGTTTTTTGAATGCTAAGTTTTAAGCCAGCCTTTTCACTCTCCTCTTTCACCTTTGTCAAGAGGCTCTTTAGTTCCTCTTCCCTTTCTACCCTAAGGGTGGTGTCATCTGCATATCTGAGGTTACTGACATTTCTCCCAGAAATCTTGATTCCAGCTTGTGCTCCATCCAGCCCAGCATTTTACATGATGTATTCTGTATATAATAAGCAGGGTGATGATATATACCCATTTTTGAACCAGTCCATTGTTCCATGTCTGGTTCTGTTGTTTCTTGATCTTCATTCAGGTTTCTTAGGAGGCCGGTAAGGTGGTCTGGTATTCCCATCTCTTTAAGAATTTTCCACAGTTTGTTGTGATCCACGCAGCGTAGTCAATGAAGCAAATGTTTTTCTGGAATTCTCTTGCTTTTTCTATGATCCAACAGATGTTGAAAATTTTGGAACCTGTCAAATTCCAAAAAGTATCTTAATCTCACTGGAATGCATAGAATTTATGGGATGATTTGCAGAAAACCAGAATCTTTACAGAAATGTAACATGCATCGTTTGAGTTGACATAGAGAATGCTCTATTAAGGTCTTGAGTTGATCCTCTTGGATTGTATTGGATGGCTATTTTGGAACTTTTGCTCACCGCTCCTATCTGCCACACTGCAGGGGTTAGTAGTGCCAGAACATGGCGAAGTAACTGTATGGCCTTGGTGAATCTCTGACATTACTGGGAATGTCTGTGGTGGTTGGGTCTTTAGAATGCTACTGACTGTGGGTTTCAGATGGAGACACCCTTTATCTAGGTTAGGATGTTTCTTCCTAACCTTTAAGTTACTAAGAGTTTAACAAGGGATGGATTTTAAATTTTACCAAATATTGTTTAATAAGGGATAGACTTTAAATTTTACCAAATGCTGTTTCAGCGTCTGTAGAGACTATAATAAATTTTTCTCTAATGATCGAAGCTGCAATGAAGGCTGATGAGCAGCCACGGTGCCTCCTAATTTAGGCTATGTCTCCCTAGTTCCCCGCAAAGACTTCTGCAGAAGGATGTGCAAGGAGAAGCTTCAGGCCTGCAAGGATGATGTCAAGAGCCTTCTCAAGTTGGAAGCTTCCCCTTCTTTCCAGGGAAAGGAAATGTGACGGCTCAAACGCCTCTGTGATAGGAAGCGGCTCCTGGGGAGAGTGGTGGGCAGCGTGCAGCAACCAAAGAGGAGTCAAGCAGGGCGGCCCCTCTCTCACCCCACGAATCAACACGCAGATCAAGTGCCCAGTCTGAGATGGGGTTTTGGTACCTGAAGTGTCCTATGCCCTGCAGCCATGACAGTCATGAGTCCTTCCTGCCACACGGCAGCCCCTCGGTCCCCAGCCCCTCCTCCTGGTGTCGCTCCGCTCCTGCTCGTCACATCAGGACATGTGTCCTTACACGACGGGACTCCCCTAGAGCCAGCTGCTGCCCGCTGTGAGCCTGACGCTGGGCTGTGGCCCACTCAGCCGCCCCTGCTTCTCCTCCATCCCGTTTGGGGGAGAGGGTGGATGCCTGAGCCGGTGCCCCACGAAGTGGACACACACCCCCCAAAGCAGGGGCCGGCATTGCCCTCTCTGAGCAAGGGCCTTCCCTGCTGCATCTCAGCACGCTGCCCTACCTGTCCACCCAACACGGGGCCTGTGGGCTGCCCCCCTGCACAGAAGCAACGATAAAGGGAAAACGAGGGCAGAGCCCAGTCTGTCGTGGTTCTGAGAGGTAGATCGGGACAGGATACCGGGTGTGGCTTGCCCAACCGACCATGTGAAGAGGCCAGTCTCCATGGATGAATCTTCCCTTCAGGCCACAAGGAGACCTAGCCCAAGCGGAGGCGGAAGGTGGCGATCTCCATGGGCTCCACGTAGATGTCAGTGCTATTGGAGGGCGAGGCCAGAGGGTACAGCAGGGTCAAGGAGGTTGGCTGCAGGAAGACCACATCCAGGCCGTGGAAGAGGCTGCCCAGGGCCACCTGTGTGGAGGGAGAAGGCGCAGGGCAGTGCTGGGTGCTGACCCGCCTCGTGCTGCTGCTTTTCCTCTGCGTGACCTGTGTGACCCTCACTTCACGGGCCTCTCCACACAGAGCAAGCGCCTGCACATACACTCAGTCTGTGGACCTCAGGGTGGGAACTGCTGCACTAACCTGTGCGGTCTTTGACGACAAGGACTATATCTTTTTTTCTTTCCGCACTGTGTGAGGCTTTGCAGGATCTTAGTTTCCCAACCAGGGGTTGAACCTGGCCCGCAGGAGGGAAGGTGCTGAGACCTAACCACTGGACTGCCAGGGGAGTCCCAGCAGGGACCACGTCTTGATTTACCTCTGAGTCACTGGCACCAGCACACAGACGCATTGATCAGTGCTAGTCTTTGCTGGCTTAAACAATGACTAGAGTATGATGGCTTTTGGTTTTTAACTCCTGGTGTTTCTGTTTGTTTAATGCAGGTTCATACACGTGGAACCAAAGTTCTCTACCCGGACACCTCACCTGGAACCGGCCCCTGCCAGGCCTCAGAGGCCTTGAAAACCCGTCACCAGCTTCTCCCCATTCTCTCCATGAAGTCCCAGAGTAACCCTGCCCCCCTCCCCACTGGCTGCCTGCCCCACCGAGCTCTCTGCCCGCTGTTCCTGGTGCTCTGTTTCCCTGCCCTCTGCTCCCTTCCCACACCGGGACCTCGCTTACCTTGCCTTGGCTGGTGGTGCAGTTGAAACCCAAGCTCTTGGCCTCAAGGCCACAGTCAAAACCCTTGCGGTGTAACAGGAGCGCGGTTTCTGCCGAGGGCAAGCCATCCTCCTGGTGACAGACACACGGGGCAGTGCATGTGTGCGCGTGCCTGTGTGTGGGTGTGGCGGCATGCGTGTGGGTGTGGGGGCGGGGAGGGGCCTCTGCAGGGCTCACAGGTGGGGCAGCACCTCTGCCAGGAAGGCAGGGTTGGATGGAGAGGAGTCTGGAGGAGGAGAGGCAAGGTCCACTCAGGAGATCCAGCGCTGAACCACTCACTCACCTCGGCCTGGAGTGTCCGCAGGTTGAGCAGGTGGAAGTCACAGGGCAGTGAGGAGGCCAGAGGGTGAAAAGAGCGCAGAGTGGGGCCGGGGGCCTGCCTCCTGGCCACGGGCAGGGCGAGCACAGGGGTGTTGAGGTACATGGAGGTCAGGTGGCTGAGGAGGGACGGGAAGCTTGCAGGGGAGCCCTCGCGGACCTGCAGGATGGGCCGAGGTCTGGCTGAGGACGTGGCACCGGGGGAGCAGGAGGATGAAGCACAGCTTGGCGGCTCCTTTGCAGACAGCGTCCCTGACGTGTCTGGGTACATGGGGTGCCTGACTCCAGAACCCTTCAAGTGCAGTCGCTCTGGCCTCACACAGCTTAGGATGGGTAACCTCACCAGGCCACCGCACCTCTAACTCGGGGGGCTTTTTGCTTCCTCATGCTCCCATCAGCAATGTCTCCTACCATGGAGATTCTCAGAGTAGGGAGAAAGGAAGACAGACAGACGGACACTTCACCACGGAGGCTGGGCTTCTGATGGAGAAAGCCTCTAGGGCAATCCCAGTTTCAAGCTCGACCCACCCTGATGCTTGAACCCAGCAGTCCCCACTCCTTGGTCAGCTAACGGGGATGTCACAATTATAGGCCTGAGCTCAGCTTTCTAAATCATGCTGCTAGTGTCTCCTTCCTGTTGTCCAAATCTCACCTTCCCCTCAGACATGACCTCCACTCCCCCTCGGCAGGGGCCTCAATCCACCTCGTCCCTCCTTCCCAGGGCTCAGTTCAAGCCACCAACACTGCTTCCTGCGTGAACAGCCTCGAAGTGGCCACCCTGAAAACCCACCCGGGTCCCCACTGCGGGAGAGAGATGCCTCGAGCAGAGTCCAACAGCATTCCTTCAGCTCAGGTGCCTACTGGCCTCCAGGAGAAAGCCCAAAGTCTTCGCCAGGCACTCAGGCCCGTTTGAATGCCCCACACCACCCTCCATGGCAGCCCACACTGGCCACTAGAACTTTGTGCAGTTGTGGAAATACGGTACATCTGCACTAGCACGGCAGGTACCCCTTGGAATATGACTGGTCTGAATGAAGAACTGAACCTATTGTTATATTTAGTTTTGAATACATTTAAATGGCCACACATGGCTAGTGGCTGTCACACTGGACAGGTGGCTCTGATCCAACTGAGTGAATTCACGGCTCTTACCCTTGACATTCTTTCTTGCCTCCCACCCTGTGCCTTGGTTCAAACGTGTAGGGCAGACGCCCCGCTCAGAGATGCTCATGGATGACACCTCCTCCAGGAAGCTGTCCAGGATTCTACTACATTCTCTCATTCCTCAGGACCCAGGGACATACCCATTTCCTACTTTTAATTTGTACACACACAGCTCATCCCCCACCCCTACTCACGAGTCAATTCCTAGAGCGCAGAGTCAGTATCGTATGCATTTGCTGCCCTCTCAGCCCTCACAGCACAGTGAGAGCCCAGCAGCTACTTGACGAGTGAGTGACCAAGCCCCACATGGGGGATCAGGCAGCAGGCTCTGCCTCCAGGGACTCCAACTCCAGCTACACATCACTAAGGCTAGTTTGACACCCCATCACTGGCCCTTACCTCTCGGTTCCTGTTCCTGCTGCTGTGAAAGATCAAGCCCCTAAACATGGCTGCCAGTTTGGAGAAAAAGCCAGGCTGGTGGGGGCAAAGAAAGCCGTGAGATGATTGGGGCAGCAACAGAGAGGGGAAGAGGACACAGGGAGGGGTGGGGAGGTGACAGATGAGCACGAGGAGGCACAGACGACAGGGAGCTGTGGAGAGGGAGGTGCCAGGCTGCGTGAGATGGAGCAGCGGAGCGTTAGACTCACTTCCCGCCGACCCGGGATCAGGCCCTACTCTGGCTACACCTGCGTGCCTCGAGGAGGCTCCCAGGC